>CM075184.1:2779093-2846593 GCA_037577475.1 Chaunax sp. Z400
TTTATTATGTGTGTATTTGTATGTAACTTCTATATGTTGTGTTGTTTATGTGGTGTATTTGTAGTAACCTCTAAATGTTGTGTGTTTAGTGGTGTATTTGTAGTAACGTCTGTATGTGTGTATTTATGTGGTGTATTTGTAGTAACTTCTATATGTGTGTTGTTTATGTGGTGTATTTGTAGTAAACTTCTATATGTTGTGTGTTTATGTGGTGTATTTGTAGTAACTTCTATATGTTGTGTTGTTTATGTGGTGTATTTGTAGTAACTTCTATATGTTGTGTTGTTTATGTGGTGTATTTGTAGTAACTTCTATATGTTGTGTTGTTTATGTGGTGTATTTGTAGTAACTTCTATATGTTGTGTTGTTTATGTGGTGTATTTGTAGTTTATTTCTTTCTATATGTTTGGTGTTGTTTATGTGGTGTATTTGTAGTAACTTCTATATGTTGTGTTGTTTATGTGGTGTATTTGTAGTAACTTCTATATGTTGTGTTGTTTATGTGGTGTATTTGTAGTAACTTCTATATGTTGTGTTGTTTATGTGGTGTATTTGTAGTAACCTTCTATATGTTGTGTTGTTTATGTGGTGTATTTGTAGTAACTTCTATATGTTGTGTTGTTTATGTGGTGTATTTGTAGTAACCTCTATATGTTGTGTTGTTTATGTGGTGTATTTGTAGTAACTTCTATATGTTGTGTTGTTTATGTGGTGTATTTGTAGTAACTTCTATATGTTGTGTTGTTTATGTGGTGTATTTGTAGTAACTTTCTTATATGTTGTGTTGTTTATGTGGTGTATTTGTAGTAACTTCTATATGTTGTGTTGTTTATGTGGTGTATTTGTAGTAACCTCTATATGTTGTGTTGTTTATGTGGTGTATTTGTAGTAACTTCTATATGTTGTGTTGTTTATGTGGTGTATTTGTAGTAAACCTACCACCTCTATATGTTGTGTTGTTTATGTGGTGTATTTGTAGTAACCTCTATATGTTGTGTTGTTTATGTGGTGTATTTGTAGTAACTTCTATATGTTGTGTTGTTTATGTGGTGTATTTGTAGTAACCTTTCTTAATGTTGTGTTGTTTATGTGGTGTATTTGATAGTAACTTCTATATGTTGTGTTGTTTATGTGGTGTATTTGTAGTAACCTCTATATGTTGTGTTGTTTATGTGGTGTATTTGTAGTAACCTCTATATGTTTGTGTTGTTTATGTGGTGTATTTGTAGTAACCTCTATATGTTGTGTTGTTTATGTGGTGTATTTGTAGTAACCTCTATATGTTGTGTTGTTTATGTGGTGTATTTGTAGTAACCTCTATATGTTGTGTTGTTTATGTGGTGTATTTGTAGTAACCTCTATATGTTGTGTTGTTTATGTGGTGTATTTGTAGTAACCTCTATATGTTGTGTTGTTTATGTGGTGTATTTGTAGTAACCTCTATATGTTGTGTTGTTTATGTGGTGTATTTGTAGTAACCTCTATATGTTGTGTTGTTTATGTGGTGTATTTGTAGTAACCTCTATATGTTGTGTTGTTTATGTGGTGTATTTGTAGTAACCTCTATATGTTGTGTTGTTTATGTGGTGTATTTGTAGTAACCTCTATATGTTGTGTTGTTTATGTGGTGTATTTGTAGTAACCTCTATATGTTGTGTTGTTTATGTGGTGTATTTGTAGTAACCTCTATATGTTGTGTTGTTTATGTGGTGTATTTGTAGTAACCTCTATATGTTGTGTTGTTTATGTGGTGTATTTGTAGTAACCTTCTATATGTTGTGTTGTTTATGTGGTGTATTTGTAGTAACCTCTATATGTTGTGTTGTTTATGTGGTGTATTTGTAGTAACTTCTATATGTTGTGTTGTTTATGTGGTGTATTTGTAGTAACTTCTATATGTTGTGTTGTTTATGTGGTGTATTTGTAGTAACTTCATTAATATATGTTGTGTTGTTTATGTGGTGTATTTGTAGTAACTTCTATATGTTGTGTTGTTTATGTGGTGTATTTGTAGTAACTCTATATGTTGTGTTGTTTATGTGGTGTATTTGTAGTAACCTCTATATGTTGTGTTGTTTATGTGGTGTATTTGTAGTAACCTCTATATGTTGTGTTGTTTATGTGGTGTATTTGTAGTAACCTCTATATGTTGTGTTGTTTATGTGGTGTATTTGTAGTAACCTCTATATGTTGTGTTGTTTATGTGGTGTATTTGTAGTAACCTCTATATGTTGTGTTGTTTATGTGGTGTATTTGTAGTAACCTCTATATGTTGTGTTGTTTATGTGGTGTATTTGTAGTAACCTATAGAGGTTGTGTTGTTTATGTGGTGTATTTGTAGTAACCTATAGAGAGGTTGTGTTGTTTATGTGGTGTATTTGTAGTAACTCTATATGTTGTGTTGTTTATGTGGTGTATTTGTAGTAACTTCTATATGTTGTGTTGTTTATGTGGTGTATTTGTAGTAACTTCTATATGTTGTGTTGTTTATGTGGTGTATTTGTAGTAACTTCTATATGTTGTGTTGTTTATGTGGTGTATTTGTAATAACCTATAGAGGTTGTGTTGTTTATGTGGTGTATTTGTAGTAACCTCTATATGTTGTGTTGTTTATGTGGTGTATTTGTAGTAACTTCTATATGTTGTGTTGTTTATGTGGTGTATTTGTAGTAACTTCTATATGTTGTGTTGTTTATGTGGTGTATTTGTAATAACCTCTATATGTTGTGTTGTTTATGTGGTGTATTTGTAGTAACTTCTATATGTTGTGTTGTTTATGTGGTGTATTTGTAGTAACTTCTATATGTTGTGTTGTTTTTATGTGGTGTATTTGTAGTAACCTCTATATGTTGTGTTGTTTATGTGGTGTATTTGTAGTAACCTCTATATGTTGTGTTGTTTATGTGGTGTATTTGTAGTAACCTCTATATGTTGTGTTGTTTATGTGGTGTATTTGTAGTAACTTCTATATGTTGTGTTGTTTATGTGGTGTATTTGTAGTAACTTCTATATGTTGTGTTGTTTATGTGGTGTATTTGTAGTAACCTCTATATGTTGTGTTGTTTATGTGGTGTATTTGTAGTAACCTCTATATGTTGTGTTGTTTATGTGGTGTATTTGTAGTAACCTCTATATGTTGTGTTGTTTATGTGGTGTATTTGTAGTAACTTCTATATGTTGTGTTGTTTATGTGGTGTATTTGTAGTAACCTCTATATGTTGTGTTGTTTATGTGGTGTATTTGTAGTAACCTCTATATGTTGTGTTGTTTATGTGGTGTATTTGTAGTAACCTCTATATGTTGTGTTGTTTATGTGGTGTATTTGTAGTAACTTCTATATGTTGTGTTGTTTATGTGGTGTATTTGTAGTAACTTCTATATGTTGTGTTGTTTATGTGGTGTATTTGTAATAACCTCTATATGTTGTGTTGTTTATGTGGTGTATTTGTAGTAACCTATAGAGGTTGTGTTGTTTATGTGGTGTATTTGTAGTAACTTCTATATGTTGTGTTGTTTATGTGGTGTATTTGTAGTAACCTATAGAGGTTGTGTTGTTTATGTGGTGTATTTGTAGTAACCTCTATATGTTGTGTTGTTTATGTGGTGTATTTGTAGTAACTTCTATATGTTGTGTTGTTTATGTGGTGTATTTGTAGTAACTTCTATATGTTGTGTTGTTTATGTGGTGTATTTGTAATAACTTCTATATGTTGTGTTGTTTATGTGGTGTATTTGTAGTAACTTCTATATGTTGTGTTGTTTATGTGGTGTATTTGTAGTAACCTCTATATGTTGTGTTGTTTATGTGGTGTATTTGTAGTAACCTCTATATGTTGTGTTGTTTATGTGGTATATTTGTAGTAACCTCTATATGTTGTGTTGTTTATGTGGTGTATTTGTAGTAACTTCTATATGTTGTGTTGTTTATGTGGTGTATTTGTAGTAACCTCTATATGTTGTGTTGTTTATGTGGTGTATTTGTAGTAACTTCTATATGTTGTGTTGTTTATGTGGTGTATTTGTAGTAACTTCTATATGTTGTGTTGTTTATGTGGTGTATTTGTAGTAACTTCTATATGTTGTGTTGTTTATGTGGTGTATTTGTAGTAACCTCTATATGTTGTGTTGTTTATGTGGTGTATTTGTAGTAACCTCTATATGTTGTGTTGTTTATGTGGTGTATTTGTAGTAACCTCTATATGTTGTGTTGTTTATGTGGTGTATTTGTAGTAACTTCTATATGTTGTGTTGTTTATGTGGTGTATTTGTAGTAACCTATAGAGGTTGTGTTGTTTATGTGGTGTATTTGTAGTAACCTCTATATGTTGTGTTGTTTATGTGGTGTATTTGTAGTAACTTCTATATGTTGTGTTGTTTATGTGGTGTATTTGTAGTAACTTCTATATGTTGTGTTGTTTATGTGGTGTATTTGTAATAACCTCTATATGTTGTGTTGTTTATGTGGTGTATTTGTAGTAACCTATAGAGGTTGTGTTGTTTATGTGGTGTATTTGTAGTAACTTCTATATGTTGTGTTGTTTATGTGGTGTATTTGTAATAACCTCTATATGTTGTGTTGTTTATGTGGTGTATTTGTAGTAACCTATAGAGGTTGTGTTGTTTATGTGGTGTATTTGTAGTAACCTATAGAGGTTGTGTTGTTTATGTGGTGTATTTGTAGTAACTTCTATATGTTGTGTTGTTTATGTGGTGTATTTGTAGTAACTTCTATATGTTGTGTTGTTTATGTGGTGTATTTGTAGTAACTTCTATATGTTGTGTTGTTTATGTGGTGTATTTGTAGTAACTTCTATATGTTGTGTTGTTTATGTGGTGTATTTGTAGTAACCTCTATATGTTGTGTTGTTTATGTGGTGTATTTGTAGTAACCTCTATATGTTGTGTTGTTTATGTGGTGTATTTGTAGTAACTTCTATATGTTGTGTTGTTTATGTGGTGTATTTGTAGTAACTTCTATATGTTGTGTTGTTTATGTGGTGTATTTGTAGTAACTTCTATATGTTGTGTTGTTTATGTGGTGTATTTGTAGTAACCTCTATATGTTGTGTTGTTTATGTGGTGTATTTGTAGTAACCTCTATATGTTGTGTTGTTTATGTGGTGTATTTGTAGTAACCTCTATATGTTGTGTTGTTTATGTGGTGTATTTGTAGTAACTTCTATATGTTGTGTTGTTTATGTGGTGTATTTGTAGTAACTTCTATATGTTGTGTTGTTTATGTGGTGTATTTGTAGTAACCTCTATATGTTGTGTTGTTTATGTGGTGTATTTGTAGTAACCTCTATATGTTGTGTTGTTTATGTGGTGTATTTGTAGTAACTTCTATATGTTGTGTTGTTTATGTGGTGTATTTGTAGTAACCTATAGAGGTTGTGTTGTTTATGTGGTGTATTTGTAGTAACCTCTATATGTTGTGTTGTTTATGTGGTGTATTTGTAGTAACTTCTATATGTTGTGTTGTTTATGTGGTGTATTTGTAGTAACTTCTATATGTTGTGTTGTTTATGTGGTGTATTTGTAGTAACTTCTATATGTTGTGTTGTTTATGTGGTGTATTTGTAGTAACCTATAGAGGTTGTGTTGTTTATGTGGTGTATTTGTAGTAACCTCTATATGTTGTGTTGTTTATGTGGTGTATTTGTAGTAACCTCTATATGTTGTGTTGTTTATGTGGTGTATTTGTAGTAACCTCTATATGTTGTGTTGTTTATGTGGTGTATTTGTAGTAACCTCTATATGTTGTGTTGTTTATGTGGTGTATTTGTAGTAACTTCTATATGTTGTGTTGTTTATGTGGTGTATTTGTAGTAACTTCTATATGTTGTGTTGTTTATGTGGTGTATTTGTAGTAACCTCTATATGTTGTGTTGTTTATGTGGTGTATTTGTAGTAACCTCTATATGTTGTGTTGTTTATGTGGTGTATTTGTAATAACCTATAGAGGTTGTGTTGTTTATGTGGTGTATTTGTAGTAACTTCTATATGTTGTGTTGTTTATGTGGTGTATTTGTAGTAACTTCTATATGTTGTGTTGTTTATGTGGTGTATTTGTAGTAACCTCTATATGTTGTGTTGTTTATGTGGTGTATTTGTAGTAACCTCTATATGTTGTGTTGTTTATGTGGTGTATTTGTAGTAACCTCTATATGTTGTGTTGTTTATGTGGTGTATTTGTAGTAACTTCTATATGTTGTGTTGTTTATGTCGTGTATTTGTAGTAACTTCTATATGTTGTGTTGTTTATGTGGTGTATTTGTAGTAACCTCTATATGTTGTGTTGTTTATGTGGTGTATTTGTAGTAACTTCTATATGTTGTGTTGTTTATGTGGTGTATTTGTAGTAACTTCTATATGTTGTGTTGTTTATGTGGTGTATTTGTAGTAACCTCTATATGTTGTGTTGTTTATGTGGTGTATTTGTAGTAACCTATAGAGGTTGTGTTGTTTATGTGGTGTATTTGTAGTAACCTCTATATGTTGTGTTGTTTATGTGGTGTATTTGTAGTAACCTATAGAGGTTGTGTTGTTTATGTGGTGTATTTGTAGTAACCTATAGAGGTTGTGTTGTTTATGTGGTGTATTTGTAGTAACCTATAGAGGTTGTGTTGTTTATGTGGTGTATTTGTAGTAACCTCTATATGTTGTGTTGTTTATGTGGTGTATTTGTAGTAACCTCTATATGTTGTGTTGTTTATGTGGTGTATTTGTAGTAACTTCTATATGTTGTGTTGTTTATGTGGTGTATTTGTAGTAACCTCTATATGTTGTGTTGTTTATGTGGTGTATTTGTAGTAACCTCTATATGATGTGTTGTTTATGTGGTGTATTTGTAGTAACTTCTATATGTTGTGTTGTTTATGTGGTGTATTTGTAGTAACTTCTAAATGTTGTGTTGTTTATGTGGTGTATTTGTAGTAACTTCTATATGTTGTGTTGTTTATGTAGTGTATTTGTAGTAACTTCTATATGTTGTGTTGTTTATGTGGTGTATTTGTAGTAACTTCTATATGTTGTGTTGTTTATGTGGTGTATTTGTAGTAACCTCTATATGTTGTGTTGTTTATGTGGTGTATTTGTAGTAACTTCTATATGTTGTGTTGTTTATGTGGTGTATTTGTAGTAACCTCTATATGTTGTGTTGTTTATGTGGTGTATTTGTAGTAACCTCTATATGTTGTGTTGTTTATGTGGTGTATTTGTAGTAACCTCTATATGTTGTGTTGTTTATGTAGTGTATTTGTAGTAACCTCTATATGTTGTGTTGTTTATGTGGTGTATTTGTAGTAACCTCTATATGTTGTGTTGTTTATGTGGTGTATTTGTAGTAACTTCTATATGTTGTGTTGTTTATGTGGTGTATTTGTAGTAACCTCTATATGTTGTGTTGTTTATGTGGTGTATTTGTAGTAACTTCTATATGTTGTGTTGTTTATGTGGTGTATTTGTAGTAACCTCTATATGTTGTGTTGTTTATGTGGTGTATTTGTAGTAACTTCTATATGTTGTGTTGTTTATGTGGTGTATTTGTAGTAACCTCTATATGTTGTGTTGTTTATGTGGTGTATTTGTAGTAACTTCTATATGTTGTGTTGTTTATGTGGTGTATTTGTAGTAACCTATAGAGGTTGTGTTGTTTATGTGGTGTATTTGTAGTAACTTCTATATGTTGTGTTGTTTATGTGGTGTATTTGTAGTAACCTCTATATGTTGTGTTGTTTATGTGGTGTATTTGTAGTAACTTCTATATGTTGTGTTGTTTATGTGGTGTATTTGTAGTAACTTCTATATGTTGTGTTGTTTATGTAGTGTATTTGTAGTAACCTCTATATGTTGTGTTGTTTATGTGGTGTATTTGTAGTAACCTCTATATGTTGTGTTGTTTATGTGGTGTATTTGTAGTAACCTCTATATGTTGTGTTGTTTATGTGGTGTATTTGTAGTAACCTCTATATGTTGTGTTGTTTATGTGGTGTATTTGTAGTAACTTCTATATGTTGTGTTGTTTATGTGGTGTATTTGTAGTAACTTCTATATGTTGTGTTGTTTATGTGGTGTATTTGTAGTAACCTCTATATGTTGTGTTGTTTATGTGGTGTATTTGTAATAACCTATAGAGGTTGTGTTGTTTATGTGGTGTATTTGTAGTAACCTCTATATGTTGTGTTGTTTATGTGGTGTATTTGTAGTAACCTCTATATGTTGTGTTGTTTATGTGGTGTATTTGTAATAACCTATAGAGGTTGTGTTGTTTATGTGGTGTATTTGTAGTAACCTCTATATGTTGTGTTGTTTATGTGGTGTATTTGTAGTAACTTCTATATGTTGTGTTGTTTATGTGGTGTATTTGTAGTAACTTCTATATGTTGTGTTGTTTATGTGGTGTATTTGTAGTAACCTCTATATGTTGTGTTGTTTATGTAGTGTATTTGTAGTAACCTCTATATGTTGTGTTGTTTATGTCGTGTATTTGTAGTAACTTCTATATGTTGTGTTGTTTATGTGGTGTATTTGTAGTAACCTCTATATGTTGTGTTGTTTATGTGGTGTATTTGTAGTAACCTCTATATGTTGTGTTGTTTATGTCGTGTATTTGTAGTAACCTCTATATGTTGTGTTGTTTATGTGGTGTATTTGTAGTAACCTCTATATGTTGTGTTGTTTATGTGGTGTATTTGTAGTAACTTCTATATGTTGTGTTGTTTATGTGGTGTATTTGTAGTAACCTCTATATGTTGTGTTGTTTATGTGGTGTATTTGTAGTAACCTCTATATGTTGTGTTGTTTATGTGGTGTATTTGTAGTAACTTCTATATGTTGTGTTGTTTATGTGGTGTATTTGTATATATTGCATATCCACATATCCTCATTATGTCATGGTATCCCTGCGTTCATGGGAGCCTGTTACCACTAATCTTCCATCCACTCTCTGTCCCAGGTGGACCTTGGTCGCACATCGCCTTAGATTTGGCCTACCGTCCTCTGATGGTAACACTGTCCTACTTACCTTTGTAGACAGGTTTTCTAAAGCTGCTCACTTTGTTGCCCTTCCAAAGCTTCCTTCAGCCCGGGAAACAGCAGATCTCGTCTGTCTCCATGTGTTCAAACCCCATGGGATTCACCAGGACATTGTATCTGACCGTGGCCCCGAGTACAAGGCTTTTTGTGCCACTCTGGGCGCCCAGGTTAGTCTCTCCTCGGGTTTCCATCCCCATTCTAATGGCCAGACTGAGCGTGCTAATCGGGAGCTGGAGTCGGCCCTCAGATGCGTAGCTGCTACCAATCCCTCCTCCTGGAGCACACACCTTGTCTGGATTGAATATGCTCACAACTCTCTCTCTTCCTCTGCTACAGGACTATCGCCATTTGAAAGTTCTCTTGGTTACCAGCCACCTCTGTTTCCAGCCCAGGAGGAGGAGATTTCAGTACCATCTGTCCAGCACCATCTGAGGCGCTGTAGGAGGATTTGGAGGGATACCTGGGCGTCCCTACTACGTTCATTGGCCCAAAACAAGCGCATTGCAGACCGTCGACACCCCCCGGCCCCGGCCTACACACCTGGTCAAGAGGTTTGGCTGTCTTCTAAAGACATTCCACTAAAAACAGACTCCAAAAAACTGTCACCCCGTTACATTGGGTCTTTTGAGGTACTTAAAATCATCAATCCTGTAACCGTCAAACTCAAACTGCCTAAGAATATGAAGATTCACCCTACATTCCATGTGTCACAGATTAAGCCTGTTCTGTCCAGCCCTCTGTGCCTTCCTCCAGGCTCCCTGGACCTCCTGGAACTGCCAGCCTCACCTTCCTGCCCAGCCTTTCCACTCTGCTCTTGCTCTGGCACCTGCTCAGACCCTCCACTCTGCTCACCCTCCTGCTCTGCACTCAGCCGATCTGGACCAGCGCTCCACTCAGTCTCCTCTCAGACGCTGGCCACACACACACACACTCCGGACTCACATCCTCTGTGCAGAACCAACACCAACCAACCAACCAACCAACCTCTGAGATCTGTTGCCTAATAATATAATAAACTGTTAAACCTTCCTGTGTTTGTGCTTCACTCTTGGGTCCAAGATCAAAAACTTAACACATTAAATGGGTAGAGATAACTGTTGTTGTGATTTGTTCCTGTATAAATAAAGCTGACTTGACTTTGACTAAACTTGATTGGTTAACAGAGCTGCTTCTGGACCTCTCATGTCATGTTTCCCATTTGGTTTTACTCTGTTTGTATGAAACTGAATGTTGCTACTGTTAAATGACATCTTCGGGTTGAAGCTCATCTTCCATTCAAACACACTGAGCACTGTATTCAGACTGAATAGCTGCTCGGGACATTCATGTTTGTCGTGTTGGAGCAATGAAAGATGATTACAGGCGGAAGCACCAAGGGGTTCCACAGGGAGGTGGATGAAGAGAGAAGAAGGCAGTGGAAAAGTTAAGCTTCTCTCTGTCTCGTGTAAATTTATCATCACTTTAAATCCCGTCATGTTTAGTCCAGGCATGTTGTGATCTTTTTATCCCACAGTTGAAAACGCACCATACATAATAGTTACAGTACATGTAACAGTAAATGTACAGTTGTCTCTGTGTGAATGTATATAATTGCCAGGTTGTTGCATCAAATGCTTTTCAATCTGCACTTCAGTACTACTGCACTCCAGTGGGTGGGAAAGTCAGGTGTGTTGATGTGTGTGTGTGTGTTTGTGATGTGTGTGTGAATGGAAGTTAAATGCCGTGAGCCTTAGGAAAACATTTCCACTTCTCTTCACGATGACTGCTCACACTAAATCATCAGTAATCTCCCACACACTCCACCCTCTGTAGTCATGAATTACTGTACATTCTCCCTCACACTCACTCACACACACACACACACACACACACACACACACCTCTCTGTAAAAAGAAAAAAAAGTACATCTCTTTGCTGTAACAACCTACATGCAGGTAAATAGTTATTCAAAGCTGCTGCTGGTGATGAATCATGCTTTCTGTGATCATTGTTGATGCTGTAAGGCAGCAGTAGGGTTAGTAATAATAATAATATTAGTAATAATCATAGGGTTAGTAATAATAATAATAATAGTAATAATCATAGGGTTAGTAATAATAATAATAATAGTAATAATCATAGGGTTAGTAACAATAATAATAGTAACAATCATAGGGTTAGTAACAATAATAATATTAGTAATAATCATAGGGTTAGTAATAATAATAATAATAGTAATAATCATAGGGTTAGTAATAATAATAATAATAGTAATAATCATAGGGTTAGTAACAATAATAATAGTAACAATCATAGGCTTAGTAATAATAATAATAATAGTAATAATCATAGGATTAGTAACAATAATAATAGTAATAATCATAGGGTTAGTAATAATAATAATAATAGTAATAATCATAGGGTTAGTAACAATAATAATAGTAACAATCATAGGGTTAGTAATAATAATAATAATAGTAATAATCATAGGATTAGTAACAATAATAATAGTAATAATCATAGGGTTAGTAATAATAATAATAATAGTAACAATCATAGGGTTAGTAATAATAATAATATTAGTAATAATCATAGGGTTAGTAATAATAATAATAGTAATAATCATAGGGTTAGTAATAATAATAATAGTAACAATCATAGGGTTAGTAATAATAATAATAATAGTAACAATCATAGGGTTAGTAATAATAATAATAATAGTAACAATCATAGGGTTAGTAATAATAATAATAATATTAATAATCATAGGGTTAGTAATAATAATAATAATAGTAATAATCATAGGGTTAGTAATAATAATAATAATAGTAATAATCATAGGGTTAGTAATAATAATAATAATAGTAATAATATTAATAATCATAGGGTTAGTAATAATAATAATAATAATAATCATAGGGTTAGTAATAACAATAATAATAGTAATAATCATAGGGTTAGTAATAATAATAATAATAGTAATAATCATAGGGTTAGTAACAATAATAATAGTAACAATCATAGGGTTAGTAATAATAATAATAATAACAGTAATAACTATAGCGTTAGTAATAATAATAGTAATAATCATAGGGTTAGTAATAATAATAATAATATTATTAATAATCATATGGTTAGTAATAATAATAGTAATAACCATAGGGTTAGTAATAATAATAATAATATTAATAATCATAGGGTTAGTAATAATAATAATAGTAATAATCATAGGGTTAGTAATAATAATAATAGTAATAATCATAGGGTTAGTAATAATAATAGTAATAATCATAGGGTTAGTAATAATAATAGTAATAACCATAGGGTAAGTAATAATAATAGTAATAATCATAGGGTTAGTAATAATAATAGTAATAACCATAGGGTAAGTAATAATAATAATAATATTAATAATCATAGGGTTAGTAATAATAATAATAATAGTAATAATCGTAGGGTTAGTAATAATAATAGTAATAATCATAGGGTTAGTAATAATAATAGTAATAATCATAGGGTTAGTAATAATAATAGTAATAATCATAGGGTTAGTAATAATAATAATAATAGTAATAATCATAGGGTTAGTAATAATAATAATAATAGTAATAATCATAGGGTTAGTAATAATAATAATAATAGTAATAATCATAGGGTTAGTAATAATAATAGTAATAATCATAGGGTTAGTAATAATAATAATAATAATAGTAATAATCATAGGGTTAGTAATAATAATAATAAAAGAAATAGTCATAGGGTTAGTAATAATAATAATAATAGTAATAATCATAGGGTTAGTAATAATAATAGTAATAATCATAGGGTTAGTAATAATAATAATAATAATAGTAATAATCATAGGGTTAGTAATTGCTATGTTGGTGTTTTCAGGAGTTCTCATGTAAAACAAAGGGCCAAAACTACAACAACAAAAAAAGGAACCGTTTTCTCCTACTATTAATGTTCAAAAAAGTGGAGAAAAAAATCCTCAATCTGCCCCTTTATCCAGATCCTCTCCAAAATATATTGGATTCCTCCTGACTGCAGGCTCAACCCTTCTAAGTTTCATCAATAGACAAGAATGGTGGAAAAGGCCTTATCTCCCTGTTAAAGAATATGAAAACAATTCTAGATCAGCCCATTTGTCTGGATCCACTTCAGAATCATTTTTCTTCTTCTCTGTCACATGCCTAACCCTTCCACCAAGTTTCATGAAAATCCATCAAGGAGTTTTGGTTTAATCCTGCTAACAGACAAACAGACAGACCAACAGATGCTGGTGAAGCGACAGGATTCTTCATTATGTTTTCTTTGACAACCTTTTCCTTTTCTCCACTGTCCAAACAAAGAGCAGCACAAAGTTAGACACCAGGCTTAAGACAGGTTTTTATTACATTGTTTGAAGTGACGCCATCAGATTACTTTCCTGTCTCGTGACACATTTACAGCAAAATGTCACGTTGTGTCTAATTGTTCAGGTTTGGTGTCTTTCTCTCCCTGAGGATCATTTCATGGCTGTGAACTGAAACCAATCACAGCTAATAGAGTCTGTAGCTGTCAGACAAATACAGACGGCTGGAGAAAGTGAGTGAGATAAGGACAAGCAGCGAGAGAGAGGTGGCTGTTGAGATATAGTTAGAGAAAGGCAGCGGCTGGGATTGGCTTGACATAGCCGTTTGCTGTGAAATTACAAAGGAATTATTGGATGCAGGCTTAAATATCCCGTGCACCACCACCGTGCCTGTCATCCTGCCTGAAAGCCTGCTGTGAGCCCACACCCTGAGGAAAAGATTTCCAGGTGTGAAATGGAGCCACTGCTTTAGGGATTTCAGAGGGAAGGAAAATGAAAACTTCAATTTGATGAAGACTCCCTCTACCTTAGCTGAGCCTCTGTGGGTTAGCAAGAAGCCCTAATGACCTGCTCTGAAATGGTGGATGGGGAAAAAAATCCTGCAATATACCACAACTCCTTCATCCAGTCATAATAATACAGCAACCATGCTCAGCTGTGGGGCGCAGAGGCAGCAATAAACTGCTGAATGATTAGATGAATTTACAAAACTTATTTTTTTTATATCTATGTGCTCAAGAATTCACTCATTTATTTGCAATTTCAGGAAAAATGGCAGTTTTTACAAAAAAATGCAAACAACCCAACAAAAGTAATAGTAGTAACAAATTATCTAGCTAAAATTGTATCTTAAGCTAATTTAATTTAAATGTTTTTCTCTCTATTTGTTTTTTTAAATGTGGTTTTATGCATTTTTTAATGTTTTTTTGTGGTTTTATTGCTTTTTATTGTAAGCGTATGGTTTTATTGTGTGTCTTATTTAATGACTGTACAGCATTTTAGTCAACTCTGTTGTTTTTAAATGTGCTTATAAATAAAGCTGAGTTGAGTTGAACTGAGTGTACAAACAAATTTTAAAAAAAATTTAAAGAGTCACAAATCATTAGACTTGTGTCTGAATGTATGTTTGTATGTATTTATTATGTACTGGTTTATATGGTACTCATCATAAACTGAACCACCAATCAGTAGTGAGTTTTAAAGATGGAGGCATTTGTCTCAGTTCATGACAAACTTAGACACAGTGGACAATGCACTTAATAATGGGCCTGAGTAGCTCAGCTATTTTTCTCCCTTACCAACAAGACTGACATTATAAATTAATTGACAACGTCTTTTGGTTTCTAGCAGCCCCATCATGCTGATAATTTGTGGTAATATTTATGTCACCCTCAGGTTTGGGGACTATAATTTTAAACCTTTGAGCAAGGCATTATGACTGACATGGTCCTTCCTTTTAGAGCCAGTGACCATATTTGGATGAGAGGGTGGATCTGGGGAGGTTAGGCGGTTCCTAGTTGGGTCTGACTAAGAACCCGAGGGCACAGTTTGTGACTGACAAGTAGCATCTGAACCTCTAAAGCATGATCTTTAATATCTATTTTAGTTTAAATGGGACAATAATTTACAAAATGAACATGTTGAATTGAAGAGAACTATTGATACAGACCATAATCTAACGAGGAAAGTCTTTAGTGAAGCAATAAATCCAAAGAGAAGTGTGATCATTTTCTCATCATTTATATGCAGTTGCTCTTCTTTTTCAAACAGTGGCGTCTCCCACCTCTGGCCATTAGAAAGAATGTAGTGGCTTTACTTTTAAGCTCTGTCCATCTATTATATGTCAATAGAAGCAACATATAAAAAAATCCAAGCTGATGTAAAACTATAGACCAATAATAATAACCTAACCTGTTATGTTATGCAGGTTTCCAGTAAACATCATATCTATCTGGTTTATTCTCTTCTTGAAGTAACAGGATGTTTCATAGAAGCTGGACAGTCGCCTCAGATCATCCATATTCATCACTGCTCTGATGTGACCTTTCTCAACACAGTTTACTCTTCGTCCTCCTCACTCAGGTGGACTCACCTTGGAAGGCCACCACACCTCAATGCGTCATCCCCCAAACAGTGCATGCATGAGCCTGGAGTCAGTGACACTGATTATGGAACAGCAGGAGGCAGCAAGGGCAGCAAATGGCTTCTACACAAACCTGGAAAAGGAAACACACACAGACCTTTGTGTGTCTGTGGAGGACTTGTTACTCAAAATATGATTTGTTTTTCTTATATGTGAACAGCGCTTTGTAACTTTGAGTTTTAAAAAGCGCTCTATAAAATAAATAAAGCTTAAAAATAATGAAATGCATTTAATGCTGAAATGGTGTTATTTTCATTTTAATAACATTTCATAACCCACAGGCTTTTAATGAAGACTTTATTATCTATTAAATATGATTTGTTTTAATATTATATATTATTTGAATACTTTTTTGCATCACTAATGAGTGCAGTGTGGATTTCTTTTAGCAGTAATAATAACTTTTGACAGCAGACAAGGTGATTATACTGTATAGTGTTAATGATAATTTCATTTCACAACAGAGAGGACATGAATGGTCTCAGAGCAGAGATCCAACAGAAACAGAATATAGATTAAAACATTACCATGCTGCCATTTGCAGGTTTAGCTAGAGAACAAAATATGTTGCTGCAGTTGAAGAATTTTCATTTAAAACGGATTTCAAGTCACGGCCGTTTAGTCAGCATCACGTAAAAAACCACCTCTGCATAGTTCTTTCTTTTTTTATGTCTCACAGAATTATTCTGGATTCTCCTTTAAAGTTCCACCAGCTTCCTGAACATCCATGTAGGACGAGATGCTGCCTCTCTGACATTTTGAAGCTTGCACATCTCAATCACTGACATTTCACTTCATCCACTTCAACAAAGAAACACTGAAGTCATTTGAAAGGACGGGAGGAGAGCTTCTGCTTCTTCTGCTGCTAAGACAGGGATCAAAAGCCTCAGGCCTGCTGCTGGTGGCATTTAATGAGGGATAAATAAAAACCAAGACCATCCACAGTACAGTTATTGTGAGGGGAAAACCATCCTCACAGGGGAGCAGTTCTGCTCTATTACTGCACTTATCAGACCGACGAGGGAGCAGTTCTGCTCTGTGAGCATGTTGTGACAGTGCCTGCTGGCTGCAGTCTACCCTCACCGTAAAGTTGACGTTTGAGTCTTTGGAGGTGGGGATAGCCTGATGATGTCTCCTCCTTTGATTGGTGGCCTTCGGTTTGATCACCTGCACAACCAAGGTTACACTGTTGCCTCAGAGGTTGGTCAGGACATACAACCTCTATAGGTTACTACAAATACACCACATAAACAACACAACATATAGAGGTTACTACAAATACACCACATAAACAACACAACATATAGAGGTTACTACAAATACACCACATAAACAACACAACATATAGAAGTTACTACAAATACACCACATAAACAACACAACATATAGAGGTTACTACAAATACACCACATAAACAACACAACATATAGAGGTTACTACAAATACACCACATAAACAACACAACATATAGAAGTTACTACAAATACACCACATAAACAACACAACATATAGAAGTTACTACAAATACACCACATAAACAACACAACATATAGAAGTTACTACAAATACACCACATAAACAACACAACATATAGAGGTTACTACAAATACACCACATAAACAACACAACATATAGAAGTTACTACAAATACACCACATAAACAACACAACATATAGAGGTTACTACAAATACACCACATAAACAACACAACATATAGAAGTTACTACAAATACACCACATAAACAACACAACATATAGAAGTTACTACAAATACACCACATAAACAACACAACATATAGAAGTTACTACAAATACACCACATAAACAACACAACCTCTATAGGTTACTACAAATACACCACATAAACAACACAACATATAGAGGTTACTACAAATACACCACATAAACAACACAACATATAGAAGTTACTACAAATACACCACATAAACAACACAACATATAGAGGTTACTACAAATACACCACATAAACAACACAACCTCTATAGGTTACTACAAATACACGACATAAACAACACAACATATAGAGGTTACTACAAATACACCACATAAACAACACAACATATAGAAGTTACTGTGGTGTATTTGTTACTACAAATACACTTATAGAGGTTACTACAAATACACCACATAAACAACACAACATATAGAGGTTACTACAAATACACGACATAAACAACACAACATATAGAGGTTACTACAAATACACCACATAAACAACACAACATATAGAAGTTACTACAAATACACCACATAAACAACACAACATATAGAAGTTACTACAAATACGCCACATAAACAACACAACATATAGAGGTTACTACAAATACACCACATAAACAACACAACATATAAAAGTTACTACAAATACACCACATAAACAACACAACATATAGAGGTTACTACAAATACACCACATAAACAACACAACATATAGAAGTTACTACAAATACACCACATAAACAACACAACATATAGAGGTTACTACAAATACACCACATAAACAACACAACCTCTATAGGTTACTACAAATACACCACATAAACAACACAACATATAGAGGTTACTACAAATACACCACATAAACAACACAACATATAGAAGTTACTACAAATACACCACATAAACAACACAACATATAGAGGTTACTACAAATACACCACATAAACAACACAACCTCTATAGGTTACTACAAATACACCACATAAACAACACAACATATAGAAGTTACTACAAATACACCACATAAACAACACAACATATAGAGGTTACTACAAATACACCACATAAACAACACAACATATAGAAGTTACTACAAATACACCACATAAACAACACAACATATAGAAGTTACTACAAATACACCACATAAACAACACAACATATAGAGGTTACTACAAATACACCACATAAACAACACAACCTCTATAGGTTACTACAAATACACGACATAAACAACACAACATATAGAGGTTACTACAAATACACCACATAAACAACACAACATATAGAAGTTACTGTGGTGTATTTGTTACTACAAATACACTTATAGAGGTTACTACAAATACACCACATAAACAACACAACATATAGAGGTTACTACAAATACACGACATAAACAACACAACATATAGAGGTTACTACAAATACACCACATAAACAACACAACATATAGAAGTTACTACAAATACACCACATAAACAACACAACATATAGAAGTTACTACAAATACGCCACATAAACAACACAACATATAGAGGTTACTACAAATACACCACATAAACAACACAACATATAAAAGTTACTACAAATACACCACATAAACAACACAACATATAGAGGTTACTACAAATACACCACATAAACAACACAACATATAGAAGTTACTACAAATACACCACATAAACAACACAACATATAGAGGTTACTACAAATACACCACATAAACAACACAACCTCTATAGGTTACTACAAATACACCACATAAACAACACAACATATAGAGGTTACTACAAATACACCACATAAACAACACAACATATAGAAGTTACTACAAATACACCACATAAACAACACAACATATAGAGGTTACTACAAATACACCACATAAACAACACAACCTCTATAGGTTACTACAAATACACCACATAAACAACACAACATATAGAAGTTACTACAAATACACCACATAAACAACACAACATATAGAGGTTACTACAAATACACCACATAAACAACACAACATATAGAAGTTACTACAAATACACCACATAAACAACACAACATATAGAGGTTACTACAAATACACGACATAAACAACACAACATATAGAAGTTACTACAAATACACCACATAAACAACACAACATATAGAAGTTACTACAAATACACCACATAAACAACACAACATATAGAAGTTACTACAAATACACCACATAAACAACACAACATATAGAAGTTACTACAAATACACCACATAAACAACACAACATATAGAAGTTACTACAAATACACCACATAAACAACACAACATATAGAAGTTACTACAAATACACCACATAAACAACACAACATATAGAGGTTACTACAAATACACCACATAAACAACACAACATATAGAGGTTACTACAAATACACCACATAAACAACACAACATATAGAAGTTACTACAAATACACGACATAAACAACACAACATATAGAAGTTACTACAAATACACCACATAAACAACACAACATATAGAGGTTACTACAAATACACCACATAAACAACACAACATATAGAAGTTACTACAAATACACCACATAAACAACACAACATATAGAAGTTACTACAAATACACCACATAAACAACACAACATATAGAGGTTACTACAAATACACCACATAAACAACACAACATATAGAAGTTACTACAAATACACCACATAAACAACACAACATATAGAAGTTACTACAAATACACCACATAAACAACACAACATATAGAAGTTACTACAAATACACCACATAAACAACACAACATATAGAGGTTACTACAAATACACCACATAAACAACACAACATATAGAAGTTACTACAAATACACCACATAAACAACACAACATATAGAGGTTACTACAAATACACCACATAAACAACACAATATATAGAGGTTACTACAAATACACCACATAAACAACACAACCTCTATAGGTTACTACAAATACACCACATAAACAACACAACATATAGAGGTTACTACAAATACACCACATAAACAACACAACATATAGAAGTTACTAAAAATACACGACATAAACAACACAACATATAGAGGTTACTACAAATACACCACATAAACAACACAACATATAGAAGTTACTACGAATACACCACATAAACAACACAACATATAGAGGTTACTACAAATACACCACATAAACAACACAACATATAGAAGTTACTACAAATACACCACATAAACAACACAACATATAGAAGTTACTACAAATACACCACATAAACAACACAACATATAGAGGTTACTACAAATACACCACATAAACAACACAACATATAGAGGTTACTACAAATACACCACATAAACAACACAACATATAGAAGTTACTACAAATACACCACATAAACAACACAACATATAGAAGTTACTACAAATACACCACATAAACAACACAACATATAGAAGTTACTACAAATACACCACATAAACAACACAACATATAGAGGTTACTACAAATACACCACATAAACAACACAACATATAGAAGTTACTACAAATACACCACATAAACAACACAACATATAGAGGTTACTACAAATACACCACATAAACAACACAACATATAGAAGTTACTACAAATACACCACATAAACAACACAACATATAGAAGTTATTACAAATACACCACATAAACAACACAACATATAGAGGTTACTACAAATACACCACATAAACAACACAACCTCTATAGGTTACTACAAATACACCACATAAACAACACAACATATAGAAGTTACTACAAATACACCACATAAACAACACAACATATAGAAGTTACTACAAATACACCACATAAACAACACAACATATAGAAGTTACTACAAATACACCACATAAACAACACAACATATAGAAGTTACTACAAATACACCACATAAACAACACAACATATAGAGGTTACTACAAATACACCACATAAACAACACAACATATAGAAGTTACTACAAATACACCACATAAACAACACAACATATAGAAGTTACTACAAATACACCACATAAACAACACAACATATAGAGGTTACTACAAATACACCACATAAACAACACAACATATAGAAGTTACTACAAATACACCACATAAACAACACAACATATAGAGGTTACTACAAATACACCACATAAACAACACAACATATAGAGGTTACTACAAATACACCACATAAACAACACAACATATAGAGGTTACTACAAATACACCACATAAACAACACAACATATAGAGGTTACTACAAATACACCACATAAACAACACAACATATAGAAGTTACTACAAATACACCACATAAACAACACAACATATAGAAGTTACTACAAATACACCACATAAACAACACAACATATAGAGGTTACTACAAATACACCACATAAACAACACAACATATAGAGGTTACTTCAAATACACGACATAAACAACACAACATATAGAAGTTACTACAAATACACGACATAAACAACACAACATATAGAGGTTACTTCTAATACACCACATAAACAACACAACATATAGAAGTTACTACAAATACACCACATAAACAACACAACATATAGAGGTTACTACAAATACACCACATAAACAACACAACATATAGAGGTTACTACAAATACACCACATAAACAACACAACATATAGAGGTTACTACAAATACACCACATAAACAACACAACATATAGAAGTTACTACAAATACACCACATAAACAACACAATATATAGAGGTTACTACAAATACACCACATAAACAACACAACCTCTATAGGTTATTACAAATACACCACATAAACAACACAACCTCTATAGGTTATTACAAATACACCACATAAACAACACAACATATAGAGGTTACTACAAATACACCACATAAACAACACAACATATAGAGGTTACTACAAATACACCACATAAACAACACAACATATAGAAGTTACTACAAATACACCACATAAACAACACAACATATAGAAGTTACTACAAATACACCACATAAACAACACAACATATAGAAGTTATTACAAATACACCACATAAACAACACAACATATAGAGGTTACTACAAATACACCACATAAACAACACAACATATAGAAGTTACTACAAATACACGACATAAACAACACAACATATAGAGGTTACTACAAATACACCACATAAACAACACAACCTCTATAGGTTATTACAAATACACCACATAAACAACACAACCTCTATAGGTTACTACAAATACACCACATAAACAACACAACATATAGAAGTTACTACAAATACACCACATAAACAACACAACATATAGAGGTTACTACAAATACACCACATAAACAACACAACATATAGAAGTTACTACAAATACACCACATAAACAACACAACATATAGAAGTTACTACAAATACACCACATAAACAACACAACATATAGAAGTTACTACAAATACACCACATAAACAACACAACATATAGAGGTTATTACAAATACACCACATAAACAACACAACATATAGAAGTTACTACAAATACACCACATAAACAACACAACATATAGAGGTTACTACAAATACACCACATAAACAACACAACCTCTATAGGTTATTACAAATACACCACATAAACAACACAACCTCTATAGGTTATTACAAATACACCACATAAACAACACAACATATAGAGGTTACTACAAATACACCACATAAACAACACAACATATAGAAGTTACTACAAATACACCACATAAACAACACAACATATAGAAGTTACTACAAATACACCACATAAACAACACAACCTCTATAGGTTACTACAAATACACGACATAAACAACACAACATATAGAAGTTACTACAAATACACCACATAAACAACACAACATATAGAAGTTACTACAAATACACCACATAAACAACACAACCTCTATAGGTTACTACAAATACACCACATAAACAACACAACATATAGAAGTTACTACAAATACACCACATAAACAACACAACATATAGAAGTTACTACAAATACACCACATAAACAACACAACATATAGAGGTTACTACAAATACACGACATAAACAACACAACATATAGAGGTTACTACAAATACACCACATAAACAACACAACATATAGAGGTTACTACAAATACACCACATAAACAACACAACATATAGAGGTTACTACAAATACACCACATAAACAACACAACATATAGAAGTTACTACAAATACACCACATAAACAACACAACATATAGAGGTTACTACAAATACACCACATAAACAACACAACATATAGAGGTTACTACAAATACACCACATAAACAACACAACATATAGAAGTTACTACAAATACACCACATAAACAACACAACATATAGAAGTTACTACAAATACACCACATAAACAACACAACATATAGAAGTTACTACAAATACACCACATAAACAACACAACATATAGAAGTTACTACAAATACACCACATAAACAACACAACATATAGAAGTTACTACAAATACACCACATAAACAACACAACATATAGAAGTTACTACAAATACACCACATAAACAACACAACATATAGAGGTTACTACAAATACACCACATAAACAACACAACATATAGAAGTTATTACAAATACACCACATAAACAACACAACATATAGAAGTTACTACAAATACACCACATAAACAACACAACATATAGAGGTTACTACAAATACACCACATAAACAACACAACATATAGAAGTTACTACAAATACACCACATAAACAACACAACATATAGAAGTTACTACAAATACACCACATAAACAACACAACATATAGAGGTTACTACAAATACACCACATAAACAACACAACATATAGAAGTTATTACAAATACACCACATAAACAACACAACATATAGAAGTTACTACAAATACACCACATAAACAACATAATAAATACCAATAATAAATAGAATCAACAGCCTATAACAAACACAATAATCATAAATAAACCATCTTTGTTGGTTGTAAACACTCCTCTCATGTGTGTGGGGATGGATTCTCACTTCCCCTCTTTAACTGTGACAGCAGACGGACCACAGGTCGTCTTTCTGAACTGTGATACCAGACTAACCCTAGCAGATGCTCTCGTCCTGCAAGCACTGCTTGGAGAAGCCAGGCGTCCTCTTAGAGGTTATGAACACATTTAAACATCAGGCATGCATCAGAGTAAGAAGTGGTTCTGTGAGAGGGGGGAGATCGTTGACGTGGAGGAGGCCAAGTGGATTCACCGAGAGGCCCTCAAGACCTCGACCTCTGACCCTGGAAAAGGATTTATTGACATCTCAGGAAGTCACAATTGGTTTCATATAAGAAATAAAAATGCATGTAAACCCAAATTAAATAGAGGAGAGAAAGAGACACAATGAATAAAACACTTTGTCTGCTTTCCTCTGAATACACCGTGTTGTTTAGAAGTCTAATCTCTCATTTAGGTTTCTGTTGTCTGTCACCTTTTCTTATGGATGATGGGATGTGGTCAATGCCAAAGGCTATAAACTATATTATATTCTTAAATTAAAGCGTTTGGACTGACATTGATCCTTATAACTTACCAAAGAACCAGTAGTCCATGGACGTTGGCCAGGAATTTATATGTATCTGATTTCAATGCCAAGGAAGTCCACAAAAACCTTCAAGGCCTATATTCTCTGTGATTGGTACCATTTTCTAAACATCTCCATTTTTTTGAGAATTAATTTAGAGATAATGATCATAGTGTTTTATAGTGGGAATCATGGTTTGAATTTAAAGGAGATGACACTGGAGCCATATCTAAACCTGTACACCTGTATGCATCTACATGATAGACATAAAATATGACGACAAGTCCAAACCTAGGCTCATTTGGATATTCTTTTATTGTTGTTGTTGGACAACATGTACAAAAATAAAAAATAAATAACATTATAAAATTTCTATAAAATTTCATTGACATCTGTTAATCATTTTTTGAGATCTCATTTGCACAAACAGACAGATAAACAACCAAACATGGGAGATCACATAACTGGAGGCTTGATTTCTCTTCTTTCCATGACTGACATTGTATGAATGCAGCATAAAACAGAGGTGACCTACTATTGTTATGATGCCAGTCATTTCTTCTGCAACAGGCTTGGACTGGTAAACATTTATTTAAAAGGTTTTTGCCTTAAGGAAGTCATCACACCTTTGTTACATGAAGTGGACCAATGAAAAGCCATTAGAGGATGTAAATAATGCCTGGAACCTGGACACACTAGTCATTTTCAGGTATGTCTAAATGCAAATTACAGGTAACAGTGGATGATGTAATCTGCGTTGAAATAAATAGTTACAACTTAAACCATAAATTGAGGTTGTATCACCAAACTTTCTCTAGTTTACCACTTCAGTCATTCATGGGCATTTAAGTAAAAATCATTTTGCACTGGATTTGTTCTCTGTGAGGCTGAGCTGTATTTATTTATTTGGAATTGCAGATTCATCCTTTAGGCCTTGACTGTATATCTGTATAACTTTTGTCACAGCTCTGTATTCAGGTTTGACATTTCCTGTTTTATTTTGAAAGTTTAGTTCTCCATTTCATGTTGTTTGCTTCACACGTCCTGTCTTCTGATCTATTCATTCCCTCTGTGTCGTGTTCTGTGTCTTTACTTTTGGTACATTCCTCATTCTCTTGTGTTTAGTGTCTTCTTCTTCTTCTTCTGCCCCCCATTTTAGTCTCCCTCTTGCTTTCTTTGTCTGTTCACTCCCTGCTCCTGATTGTATGATTGTCACACACCTGTCTCCCCTCCTCATCTTAGTCTCTTGTGCTTCTCGTTGCCCTTGTCTGTGTATTTAAGTCTGTGTGTTTCTGTCCTTTGTCAGGTTGTCTGTGTTGCACCATGCTGTGTGGATGTATTCCTCATCACTCATTCTAGCATTTTGCCCCCATGTTTCCTTTGTGTTCCTTGGTCTCCAATGTAAGTTTTTTTCCTGTGAATCGTTTTTTTGCTTTCTCTTTGGATATTTCGTTTTTTCAAAAGTCACTAAGTGAAATACTGTACAAGTAAAAGGTTGAAGGAAAGTAGGTTGACCAAAAATGTAGAAGAAATAAATAACTCGCACCATCAGCTCAACCTTTTGGCAGCCAGAGGCGATCCCTGAATGATTTTTGATTTTAAACATCCTGATGCTGCTTCTATCACCTCATCACAGATTCAGGCATGGAAGCATGTCACCAGCCCTCATCTGTAATCCACAAAGAGGGTTTCCCCATCCATTAACACCCTCACAACTGAACATATGCAGGAGTGGAAAACAGAGGGGGTGCATATATGTGTGTGTGGGAGGAGGTTGTTGGGGGATTTGATTATGTTTAGGGTACATTCAAATGTGATTTTTTTCCTATTCTAAGCAGAACATGACTCCATTTTTCACATTGCAGTATTTTAAGATTATCATTATCCTGACAAGTATTTTATTAGTAGTATCATAATGTAATTTTCAGACAAAGAAATGTGGGATTTTGAAATGTCTTCTTTTTTCCCCCCAGCAGCAGCTTTGTATCATGGTTTATGTGATCATGGGATCATGTTATTTTGTTTATACCATGGTCCTAGACATCATGTCGGTACAACTTCCATCAGATTTGAAATAAAAGTTAATTTACTTCTCTGTCAGCAATGAAAATGTCTGCAGTAACAGCAGAGGCAATGAGCGCATTGGTACTTTGGAAAGAGCCGTGAGCCACATGGGGTCTGGTTCCAGTACAAAGAAATGCATATAGGTCTGGTAATGGGTCCACCGATGGTTACTGGAGACAGTTGACCCATCAGAGCTTCATGTTAGCAACTGCAGTGTAATGTGAGAAACTGCGATGTATTTGTGATTCTGATATTAAGAATGAGAACATCAGTGTCCTTCAACCTACTTAGCAACATTCATCAAAAATAGCTATAGAACATTGGAAACAATTGTGAATGAGATTAGCTGTACAGGTCGACCTAAAGGGAACTCTTACATTGTCATACAATATTTCTTTGATAAAAGTAAAATACGGTACATTAACTGCACCCTGCAACTGTGGGTAGCTTTCATGTTAAATCAGACCCCATTCACACAACAATGTTTTTGCTGATAACGGAAAAGTTTTTCCTTTTTGAAAAATTACTGCCTTTTGTATTCTGCAGCAACGTTTTAGAAACAATCCCCGCACACACGGACCCGCAAAAATGCCTGCAAACGCTGAAATATGCATGCCAGAGCAGGTAGGTGGAGGTGTAACCTTTCAAAATCAACACCACAGAATAAGATTATAGTAGTGGATCAGCAAATCTACATTGGAGGAGTGTTTATAAACTTAACAGTCTAAAGCACAAACAAAACCGGACAGTCTGACATTGTTTTTGTTGTTATTATTCTGTCCACGTAAGCGAATAAGGCTGGAAGAGTAACCGGCATGCGCAAAGTGAGGCTATGATGTCATCGTTTTCAGAGGAGTTGGCGTTTTGTCCATTTACACTGTGACAGTACGCGGGTGTTTTCAAAGGATTACGCTCTGGAGCAAGTTTGCCTTTTTAGGGCTTTTCTGGCCTGTGTCATGGGCCTTTGTTGACCTCATCTCCTCCCTATGGCCCATTTCAATCACTGTACAGACGGCATATATATTGTTTTTGGAAGTCTCTTGATGTTCTCGTGTAAACAAACATCTAAAATGCTACAAAAAGTTTAGCAGTTTAGGTTAAAACCATTGTCTTATGAACGACTTCCATAAATGACATTTGAGGGATGGGTCTGTCACTCGCTACTGAAAGCAAAACAAACAAATCGTCCTACCAACCAGGGGCGTAAATCCAATTTCAGTGGGGGGGGGGGGCACCAAGACCAAAAGATCTACAAATTGCTCCTTCAAAAACCTTTTAATCAAGTTTCTCACCATAAACTACATTTTACAAGATTATATTGGAACACATCTTGATGACTTTACAACTATGCTTCACCAAAAACACGTTGTTACTCAAAAGCATCATGCAGTATATTTCAATGAGAAGTGCTGCTAACAGCTCTCCTGCCGATGTCAACAGTAAACATTTGTTTGATTTGATTTGTTGTTCACACTTTAGCATTATCAGAGAAATAATCATCTAGAAATAAAATAAGAGGGTCTGAAAAGTTGCGTGTAAAGTGTAACTGAGCTCATCAACACACTCAGAAAGCACTTACTAAGTGTTTTCAATACAAATTATTATATTATTAAAATCATACAATATTATATAGTTATCTGTTACAATTATATTATTGGGGGGGCATTTTGGGGACACTTTGTGGAAGGATGGGACATGTCCCCCCCGTCGCCCCGGAGATTTCCGCCCCTGCTATCAACACTAAAATTGGCTAACATGAACACGAAGTGACGCTGAGTGAATAAATTGAAGTCAATTCAGTCTTTTTCCGGCCTTTAAGAACATCCTCCATCCAGTCAATTACTGGATGTATTCTCTGTTACTGGACCTTGGTGCATGAGATCATGGAGAATCTACTGCAGCTGAATGATGCAGCCATTGCTAAACTGCCTCCAGATTCATTTCCTATAACAGCACCTGGATCCAGACTGTAATGAAGTGACTGGGAAACACCTCACAATGTAGAAAGAAACGGAGTATTTCTCAGGAAATAGAAACTTGGTAGGAAATGTCACTCAGCTCACATGTCTTGTTGACAATTTAAGAATTATGCATTCTCCAATGAAAGTGTCAAATAATGCCAGGATATGTGGCCTAAATAAAGACAAATGCAAACACCATCAAACCCCTGTGGTGTACATGTGGTGTGTATCTAAGTTTGGGTGGAATACTGGGCTGGTTGAAGCCAATGTTTCTAGTTGAAGTCATGAAAGGCCGTCCCTGTTCAGATATGGAAGCTGTTCTTTTTTAGTAGTGCTGGATGTGGTTGCTCCTATGTTGCATAGCTATAATGAGAACGTAAACATTTGTTAAATATTTCTCCTACTTGTGATATTAAGTGACAACATCTCGTGGTCTGGATGGCCAGGGAATTGCCAAAATCATCAGGTTACATCTTCTGGAAATCATGAATCAAACCCATTCTGTACTTGTAAAGATATTTTACCAAAGTCGCCAGTTGACTGAGAGACCTTTATTTCCTTAATTAGAGCCACTCTTCTAGCATGGCACACAAAAGCACAGCAGAAAATCTCACAGGCAACACAACACCCTTTTTAAATACAGTAGGAATACATGTAATTAGCAATTACCTCACCTGACAGGTACCTAAAAATAAACATAGAATTCATCAAAATTTGGTTTATTCTATTAGGTGTATTCTATTTATTTACAATTGGTAGCCTTTTGTCACACAGACACTGCACAACAGCGATGAAACGAAGTCTCTTCTATACAACAGCTGTTTGTGTTCACACTAAAAACAAGGGTGGAACAATGCCAGTCCGATGTGTCATTTTAAACAGTGTGCCGGTGTTCCACGAGCAAAGCCAGCGTGACGTCTAAAGGCCCATTTATGCTCTACGTTAAAGACGGATACAGACGCAGCCTTCTGCACGTCTTTTGTGTTCATTTCATATGTATTCTTACGGATACAGATGAGAAAGACGAAACGGAGCAACACCACCAGAAATGGTTGGGGCAGTGTAGCTACAATCCAAACAACGCACGATAAATGTGTACGGAAACAACAAAGAAGAAAAAAGTGAAGTGAAAAAGTTTAAAAACACTGTTCTGAAGTCTCGATGTACCTAAAAGCCTCACAAACCACCGAGTAATTCGTTACCTCCGCTTTTACCACTTTGTATTTACTAGGCACATCATCACAACCTCCTCCGACCATTGCCATAGTTGTTGTTGTCGAAACCTTTGAAACTTCACTGACCTCCTGCAGTTGTATCGATTTCAACATTTAAAAAATGTACGGACGTTTCCCTTTACGTACATAGAGGGAGCATAAATGGAGTGTTGACTACCTGGTAGCTTATAGGTCATTGCACTTATTACAATATTAACCTGACTAAAACTTGACCATGATCAATAGCTTCACACTAAAATCCCTCTGCTGAGGTGAGCCAAAGAAATACTTTTACAATGAAAGGGAAGCACAGGAAGTTAGAAATATATCTTTCCGGTTACAAACTAGAATCGGGCCAATGGACGATGGCTGACAGTCATCAACCACTAATTCTCTACTGTCATAACATCAGGATTTTGCCAGCGGATGACTAACAATAACTGCTTTCATATCTTAGGTTTAAAGCTAGAAGAGCACTCAATGCATACCTACCATCATTTTTACTCAAATTAAACCTTAATCCAAATTCCAACAAGATGTGTGCCATCAAAACGGCTGCCCTCAGGGTTAAGTTAAAGTAAGTATCTAATTCAATGTTTGGCACCTGTCACATTCTTCCATTACGTTTCATTAAAATCTATCAAGTAGTTTATGCATAATTGATAAAAATGCTACAAAAAAGTCCTAACCCAACTAACAATGATAAAGGAAGCGAAAAAATAATGGAACTGCCCCTTTATCTGAATCACTCCTCCATGGCATATGCCCCACCCTTCCAGGTTCATGGTAATCTGTCAAATAGTTAATGTGTAACGGACTAATACACTAAAAAGGATTTTCTTACAATGTTAAATAAAAAAGAAAAAGCTCCTGAATCAGTCCCCTTATCCGGGTCCACTTCAAAATTTAACAGGTTCCTCCATGTCATGAAAATCTGTCTACTAGATTTTGTGTAATCCTGCTAACGCCAGTGAAAAGTGACTGTCTGTGATATATAATCACAGACGACAGTCAGTGTCAGATTTCTCCAAAGACCCTTTTAAACCTGGCACGAGGATGTATGTCAGACTCTATCAGGAGAGTTGATCTGCGTGCTGCCTTCACTGCTGATGACAGCCAGATATTTCTCAGCTGGGTGAGCCAGTTGGAGGCTGTCGTCAGTGACGGAGGGAATGACTACAGTCATGAACTGGGGAGGATTCTTCTTCAGGACGTTCTCTGATATGAGACAACCCTCCTGATAATTAAAAAATGAACTTCACCACCAAACCCTGACTCTGAGGGTCAGTATCTGATGGGTCTTTAATAACCCGTTGTTATGCCTGGCTGGTGTTATGACGACCGTTTCATCTAGGTGGAGAAACAGTTGACCAATCAGGAGCATGATTAGGAATAAGTAGAGTCAAACCTGTCTAAGAAGACCACTCAAGGGACTGAAGAAAAGTGGCCACATTGGACAGATGGTCTTCTTCTAGAGAAAGCAGAACCTTATAGTACTGCACTTGAATGGTTAGACTCTGTTAAAGGTATACTCTCATCCTTCTCAAGGCGTGTGAAGAGTTTTTAAAGTAACCAGGATATTTTTATTCAGTAGAATGTTATTCTACAGCCTGATATAACGGTCATATTTTTAATACAGCGGAATACAGAGAACAATTCTGATTTTAATCTCCTGAGGGGAGAATGTTCCTAAGTAAACAAAGGGCCATTTTCAAATTCAGTGGCGTCACACGTGATTTAAGTCTTCCCCAAGGGCTTTCCCAGATTTCTAGGCCACGCAAGGCCTAACGCGCATGCACAGCAGTTTCTAATCTGTGATCAAATGGAGAACATGGAGAAGAGAAAGTGGGGATGACATAAAATAACAGACATGTTTTTGTTTGAATTATGTACTGAAACTTGACCAAATAATAAAATATTTATTAATTGATATGCTGCATTTTGGGTGGAATGCATTTTGTACGCCTAGGCTGTTAATTGAGTGGGAGCATACCTTTAACATAAACAAAGAATCATGGCTAAAATAGACATTTCTAATCTAATCTAATCTTTAATAATTTAGAAATTTGATTTGATTTCTGGAAATCATCTCCTGACCCCAAGATTGTTATCTTGCGACCCCCGGGTGGTCAGTTTCCCCATGTTGGGAACCCCAGTCTGGTAACCGGCAATGATGAGACTTTAATGTTTTTAAAACATGGTGAGCCAATGAGCAGGGGCTTCTCCTTTCCTCCTGTCATGTTTGCTCACAACATGATGGTCAGACGGTCTTTGCCTGCTTTCCCTGCTACAGTGTTCATCTTTCACCAACTGTCTTCGTTTACGTCGTTCGTCCATGTTGTAGGTATCCTCCTGCCGTGATTTCAGCGGTCCTGGTGAACTTCGAGGCCTGTTCCTGTAACATTGGTCCAGTTCACGGCACAAGACGGGATGAGTCACAGAAAAACTCCCAGCAGAGTCGGTTGATTTCCTGGTTTTCTGTCAGTCTGGCGTTTCTCCTCCTGCTGCTTGGAGCATTGTTTTTGTATTCGTCCAGTATTCTCTCCTTCTCTTGAGAAAGTAAATGACTGAACATTTCCTGGAAATGTCCTACTTTATACCACTTGCTATACATTGTTTACCGTTTGACACTGAACAAGAAAACTACCAGCGCGCGGTCGTTATCTCCAGTGATTGGCTGCCTGCGGGTCTCCAGCTGTGCTGGTCGCGTTGGACGGGTGGGCTTCTTATAAGGAAACTTAATGCGTATGTTAATGGGGATTAAAACAGGACTGTATTGAGCAGGGGGTCGTCTTATAGAGGTGGTCTGCAGACCAGGTTTGACTGTATGTCATCTTTCTACATAGCTTTACTATAAAAGGCAGGACAGAAAAGTGAAACAAAGTGATTCAATCTGAATATTAACCTAGAAACATGTATAGAAGAATTAGATTGAAATAGATGATGTCATACAGTCTTGATATCAGATATCTAAATTATATGTGTTACAGTAACCAAACCTCCATTGCGGCATTTGAGTCATTCATTATTTTGTGAAGAAGCATGAGTTACTGAGTCACAGGACCATTGTCTGTTGATAATCAGTGTTATGATGCATCAAACAAAATTACATAAAGCTCATTGACATCCATGTTCTGTCAAACATAATAACTGTGAATAACATCAAAGTCCATTTGATCTAATCTATCCACCTTTAAAGTGCATATTAAAGTGCATGATTGAACAGATCGAGGCTTTATTGCTTCTCATTTCTTTGAACAGCTCAGCTCACACTGTGGATCTATGTGGATCTCATACTATCTCTTTCTTTCTGCGTCTTTTACTACAAATACTTCCTGTGCACCTTCTAGCAGACCTGTCCCCATGTGTGTGGGCTAATCAGTGAATATTAAGGGACTGCTAGCAAGAGAGAGTGTGTTATAATGTGTGTGTGTGGGGGTGTGTGGAAAAAAAAGTTGCAATGTGAAATCTATCAGCAGAGGGAGAAAACTAGCCTGCAGGGCGTTTGAGGCTCCACCGAGTTTCCACCTTGAGAAAAAAAAAAAAAAACTGGCAGCAGTAAACTTAATACTACTCCTACAGGGCAAGAGGAGGCCCGACCAACAAGAAAGAAAGATAGAAAGAAAGAGAAGAAGAGGAGAGCGAGGGAGGAAAGTGAGAATGTCCAATGTCACTGCTTCTTTTCAGGAACACAGTGCTTAAATCAGGTATCACACATGATCACGTGCTGCTTTTTTGTCCTCCCCTTCTGGCTTTGTGTTCAGAGTTAACAAAGTAAACATGCATCATTTGGTTGAATATATGTTGAAGCAAAAAGGCAAAAATTGCTGACTGGCTTTTCAGCAGCATGGCTGTCTGTAGGGATGGAAGTGTCAGTCAGTCTGTTGTTTGGTCACCTCTCTAGTTCAGAAGAAAACACCATTAGTTTGAATTCTACACTGAAAAAAACATTTGGTGAATTTAAAGTACTTAACTTTATTATTTCAAGTAGTTTCACAAAATAATTTTATCTAGATTCAAATATATTTCTTTAAGTTGAGTTCACTTCTATTTTTTAAGTTTAAGTTGAACGTGCTCATTGTTTTTAAGTGATTTTAAATGATATAATATTTGCTCAATTTAGAGTCACCAATATTGTATTGTTAAGAACTGTGGGAGGAAGCCGTCATCAGGTCAAAATTGAATTTTGTCCTTAGTTTATAATCAGTTACCTGCAAAAATGAGGCAAAGCCTCTGAGCTGGTTCAGGCAGACAATAATCATGACATGCCTCATTCTCCTCTATCGTCATCAAACACACCCTCCCAACTGGTGGACTATTTAAGCTGCAACAATTTCCCATCTCCCCCTCTACCTGTCAATGCTGCTGCTGCCCTGCAGCTTATTGCTGCTGCACTTTCAGCCCCACCACCATCCCAACATCCACCTGTAGGCTCCAGTTAGGGGGTTCAAGAAGTTTGCTCATCACTCCCCAATACCTCTATGTAAACATGTTTGCGGGGAGTGATTAAGGTTGGAGCCTAGATGCCAAACACAACTGTATGTTCTGCTGCTGTGATGTAATAAACTTTTGTAGCATTTTTTACACGACAACAGTGTTTTCCTGGCCTGAAAACACAATCTTTTGCAAACAGGTTCCAGAGTAAAATCTTTTGAAGATGCCACGTACTGTTGCCGTGTATGATAATGTAGCATTTTGGGTTCTTTTACAACAAAAAATGTCAGAGATGAAGTCGACACTTTGCACATAATAATTATAACATGAGCCTTAAGTGTTAAACTGTCTGTGAGACGAAATAACTTAACTAAGTATTCAGCAAAGCATAGAGTTAACGGATGTTTGCTAACATTTACAAAACCATAGAAACACCTGAGAGTACATCAAATATGTTACTAAACCTCTTGTACATGATGCAGTACAGTCTGAAGCAGCTGCACACAGACGAGACAAGCAGTAGCCTTCCACGTGGTGCTGCATTATTAATAACCACTAACAGGCCCTGTAACATGGGCCGGTATACACACAAACCCAAAGACTGTAGCCAGCTACAAGTTCAAACAGGCTGCTTTCTGATGCTAATTTAATACAGGAGACAGAGACAGAGGAGCTGGGTGAGAGACCACAGGCTAGCTGTTCGAAAGCAGAGCCAACGCCGTGTTGGAATCGCCCTCGCCTCACCACTGAGGACTATTTGCAGGCGTTCATTTCCTCCACTCAGTCAGGGCAGGCAGAATAACGAAGAGAAATGAGGCTAAATGAGGCCCTGGAGGACTGGAGACCACAGAGCAGCAGGCTGAGTCTCTCCATTCCAAAGCTTGAATCTATGATGTGTCCTCCTCTTCCTCCTTTTTCATTGATCTAGTCTACAAAACAAAATATCTTAATCACGCTCTCACTACCAACATGAGCGGGGATTAGCTTTCAGGGAGTGTCGTAAGATCTGCAGTATATCGCTCCTGTAAGCACAGGATGCTTACAGGAGGATGGTCTTTGTCTTCCTCGCCTCAGAGGCCACACATTCACCAAAGAGGCCAGTAGATTACCAGTAGATACCAACATGTCACTGGCTCCATTTCAAATGAGTGTCTTACCCTAAAGCAGGAGAGGCTATTCTCAAATGTTCACTAAAATATTAACATGACATTTACATTTTCACGTGTGATTGATTAGTTTAGATGTGGACTAGAATTCACACGTGGAAACAGAACATGGTGAACGTGAAGTCCACATTTTCAAACCTTTTCACATGCAGAAGCTATTTTCACAAGTCAACTGAACTTATTTTATTTTTTTTACAAGTGAAAGACATATAACATATAAATGAAAACACCCACATAGGAAATGACATACGTTCATATGTTCCATGAGGAAGCTGCCACTGACAACTCTTGGCTTTGGTGGTGATGTTGTCTGACTCCATCTAACCATTGTCTATAATCACTTATTATGTGCAGGGTCACGGGGGCCTGGAGCCTGTGACAGCTGACATTGGGTGAGAAGCGGGGTACACCCTTTACAGGTCATCTGTTCATCACAACACCAATAGAGTCACCAGTTCACCTCTACTGCATGTTTTTGGACTGTGGGAGGAAACCGGAGCACCTGGAGGGAAGAACATGCAAACTCCTCAGGCCCCAGGTCGGGATTCAAACCCCACTCGGATCATTTTTATCTGGTATTTTCATGTCATTTTTAGTGCAAACTAGTTACACTGAGATGAGCAGCTTAACAAAATCAACAATAGATGCTGTCCTTTTAGCTGTAGATGACATTTTAATCAGTGATTAATTGCTTTCAATAATCGATCATTTATAGGTTCCAGCCTCTCAAGTGAGGATCTGCAATATTTTTATTTTGTTAGATTTTATAGACTTAAAATATAATTAAACACTCAAACATGTCTGAGCAAGTGTCTGTGTTTGATTGTTCCATATTGTGGAACAATATGCCAGTTCTATTTATAAAGCACCAAATCACAATTAAAAGAGCAGGTCCAAGAAGAGCAGGTCTATACCGACTTTATTCTACAGAGACCCAACAATCTTCCATGAGAAGAACATGGAGACAGTGGAGAGAAAAAACTGACTTTAACAGGCAGAAACCTGGAGCAGATCCAAGACTCAAGGTGGGCGGAGCCTCTGCTTTGACTGGTTGGGGTGAGAGAGACAGAGATGGGGAGATACAATTCAAAGTATTTATAATCACCTCTACAATAACTGATAATAGTTCTAGTTAAATGAATAATAACATGTTTGGAAATTAGTTTATTCACTAATATGAAAAACTTAATACTACTCTTCTGTTAAATTGTTGTTTGTACACTTTTAGTTGTGTATACATAAACAAGATATAATGTATTAATTATTGAGCTTTAAAGATGCTGGTATGCAAATTATGATATATTTTATATTTATATTATATTATGATACTTCATATTTCACTCCCCATAATTGTATTGATGCATGAAACTTGCTCTGACATAAGGCTGCCTCTAACTATTGTTTTATCTGTTAATTAGTTTTCCAATTATGTTGTGTGACGAGTTTGCATGATGGCCATAAGTAGCAGCTGCCAGAGAAATTCATTATTCCAGAAGATCTTTCTAGGATCTCGTACTGTATCTGCATAGACTTCAGTCCAGCCGCATAGTGTGGCTTATTTGTGTCATGTTTCATGGAGCTTTCGTTGAGTTGTTTTTCATATTTTAATTTCATGTAGCACTGAGTTGTAGGTCAGAGAATGTGTGTGCTGTGTCGTGTTGTGCTGACCTTGTGGTTACAGTAATGACATGTTTAGGGGGATGATGGCGCCAGACAGAGCAGCAGACCCCTACCACACTTAATACTGGAACCGAATTCTTTGGGTCAGACGTGTTAAACACACAGCGGTTTGAATATTACATTATGATATGAAACGTTCCAAAAATATGTTGCTGGAAGTGCATGTTTATGAATTTTTCAGGAATATGGAGCTCCCAGTCACACTATTAGACCACGCAGACCGTATGTGACTACTTTACAGAACTCTACAGAGAAGCAGAAGGACGACGCTTCGTGTTTCATTGAGCTGATTCTCTTCACCCCTGTGACCCCGACACACTTTTAGTCTGGTGTCCTGCTCCAACACACAAGGACACAGAGTTTCAGAGGCCAGCTGTCCCTCTGATCCTCTCTGCCCCATACTGCCTTAGATGAAGCAAGTCAGGGGAAATCTTGACAGAGGTTGTCAATCAGTTTAGGACTGTTTGTGTGTCTGTTTGTTTCCTTTAGGCAGCTCCAGCTTTGTATAAAATGCTCTTCATTTATTGCTCATCAGAAAATCTGCAATAAATCATATGAATATGTTATTATTTCTTGCAATGGATTATGTGATAATAACATTAAGTATATTTTAACATGTTTGGAAAGCAAACAGTTAAGTTCCAGGCAAACAGCAGGAAGTTCAACCATGCAGTATTGTATTACCATTTAGGGGCAGAGAACTGCCTCTCCAGTGGACAAAATGTGATCAAGTGCCTTAATGTGATGAAGAGCATTCTAGTGGGTTATTCCAGTGGAGAAAATGAGATGAATCACCCTCTAGGGAGCCAGCCCACTGGAGAAAAGGCTCTCTGGGTGTCATGCTTTTGTGTCACTGTTTCCCTGTTTTATTTTGAAGTTTATTTCCATGCTTTTTTGGGGGGGATTTACACTTCCTGTCTTTGTTGTTCCTGTTTATTTTGCCCTGTGTTACCCTCTGTCCTTGTGTCATGCTCCGTGTTAGCATTTTTGTACTTCCTCTTTCCTCTCGTGTCTTTGGATTCATGTTTCTTGTTCTTTGTGTTCTTTACTTGTCTGCATGTGATTGTCTGATTGTTTCCAGCTTGTCTCCTCTTCCCTGTCACCTGTTTGTCATTCCCTCCTTATCCCAGTGGATTTAGTCTGTGTGATTCCTGTTATTAGTTACCAGTTTGTCTGTGTTGTTTGTGTGACACGTTCCTGCCACTTCTTCTTGTGTGTTTATCCCTCATGTTCTCAGTAAGTGCACCTGCTTTGCTCTTGCCTTTTGATTTGAACTTGTTTCTTGATTATTGGTTTATTTGGATTTCTTATATACCAGATTTGTTTTTTCCTGCCACATGGACTAAGTTTATAGTTCCGCCTATGAACTATGTTGTTTCTGTAAGGTTTGATATTGGTTATTTAACCCTTTAACTGCACATCTCATCGCCTGCCTCATGTCTGCATCTGGGTCCTCACTCTGAACTGCATGAACCGTAACACCTAATAATGGAGTGGAGAAAACATGATGAACTGCCCTCTGAGATTCCCTTGCAGTGGGGAAATTGTGAGCATTGCTATAAAGGCGGTCCTAACCACTTGAATTTTAAATAAATAGTTAAAAATTCCCTGTGTGTTTTTAGGATACAGTAATTCCATACATTGTAAAACATCCCAGGATCATGTTGTTATGTCCTCTTACTTTGTCTCTAACTCAAACTGTTCTGACACGTTTTAGATTTTTAACTCAACTGCATGAGTTTTCAAAAGTTTAACATGCAAGAATTCATTTGTAATGTTTTGTCACGTCTCTGTACATTCATTCAACTTAGATTTTTAAGTTATGGGTTGACAAAAAAAAGAAACAAAAATTTGTATACAATGCTGTATACATGTAAGACCTGAATAATATTGGCTTACCTCACATGTCTTAATCAGAAAATGCCCCATTAAGAAAAAGGCCTAATTCAGAATATCCAAATGCACTATGCTGGTTAAATGACACCTATCACATTCAGAGTGATGTCATATTCAGAATAATAGTGGAATATTAGTGTGTGTGAAAGGTTCTAAGTTAAAACAATACAGAAATGTTTGTTTGCTAAATAAGTAGCTTTTATTCATGAATTATGTCAAATAATTCAGGGTTTAAATTTTCAGTATTAAGTTGAGATAAGGGATCGAAAGTTAATCAGTTTTCACAAATTACAATCCAATGTTTAGACAATTGTTTATATTCAACTTTTCTAACTTTAATTTCATAGTTGAAGCAGAGAAATATACTGGACAAATCAATCAGATCAAATCAAAGTTAATCAGCTGTAAATGTCTGCAGTAATGTAACTATACATAGTTACAACATCTCAGTCACATGATGAACCTATTTTAATCTTGACCTTAAACTGATCTTAAACTTTCTGTGCACTCGTGCCCCACTGCCTACAACAAGGCTGAGTCTGCAACTGGGGCAGATGAAACCATTGTGCATATCATAACTTTAAAGGCGATATAGCAAACTCTCATTTAGGTGGTGGAGTGGGTTCTTGAGAGGACACTGAGCCCAATGTGTGTTTGTGGCTTTGGGTAAATGTGTGTGCCAAATTGGTGTAATGAGAAAAACACTCTCATAACACTGCACATGGCAGTCACTGTTGATTAAACGTGTCTGATATCCAGTGTGTTTAATGGATGTAGCAGCATGTTCACAAGTCTCCCCCTTCGGCCTCCTCCTTGTAAAAAAAATGTTTTGTTCACGCTGGATTCAGAAGCATAATTATCACTGTGGCCTTTTCTGTCGCGCCTCTTTAGGCCAAGAGATCAGGCATGAAATGCATTCTGTGGCCAGCAGCAGGCCTAGCTGCTTTAGATGGTGCCAACACAATGGTTGGGGCTGGTGCCAGGACAATTATTTGCTTTTGCTATTAAATTGTTCTGTTGTTTAATGAGTCGTGTCAGCAAACTTCAGGTTTATATGTCCTGAGGTTTCCCCCCCTCACTGTCTTTATGTCAGTATGTTATTGTTGGTGTGCTCAGTTAAAGCCAAACGAAGCAAAAACAATGGAGCTTCCACTACCTCTATCAAACAAATACAAGCAAAACGACGGGACAAATCTAGTTCAAATGGCATTAAATTCTTTTTATAATGGTGAACTTCAAAAATGTGAATTTTAAGGATGTTTGTGTCTCAGCTGAAGACAACCCCCCCATCATGACATCACCACCAAACGATCCACTTCCTGGATCTATACGACAGGATAGCGGTCTCCGCGGCGATGGTACAAACGCCAACGACCACCAGTTGTGTACAAGTTAAATCTGGACTTGTCACTAAATGTTATCTCCGTCCACTTTGCAATCAGCCATAACATCTGTAACATCTGTGCTGCACGTGTCTGCAGAGTTCAGACCATCATCATCATCAGCATCCCAACTGCCTGTTACCGTAAGTTCTTTCAGGAATCGTGATGTCATCAGTTGTTTCAGTAGGACATTAATTAGACCCTGTAAATTATCGCCTTGACCAGGTCTTTTCAATCATGCAGAAAAAAATCTCACCAACATCATCATTTACTCTGAAATGCACCAATGACTGTTATTTCTATGTTATGACTAAATGATGGTTATTCATGATTTAACATGTTTTGGTTGTGGGTACTTCAAAAAGTCTATTCAGTGAATCACATGATTGTTTCAGTAGATTAGAGCTAGTGAATAGAAATGACAGGGTTTTTAAAATGATGCGTTTCCACTGTCAGTATATGTTCATGTGCATCCCTTTTCCACCACTTAGCTGCTTTGGGTCACTGGGCAGGCCTCTGTCCCATCATGTATTGAGTGAAAGACAATGCAATACACGCATTGCTGTTAAGGCCCATTTATGCTTACGTACACGGATAACGGTCTATCCATCAATGCCTTCACATACATCCTTTACATTGACACCTATACAATTGCAGGAGGGCAGTGACGTGGCAAAAGTTTCGACAACAACAAATATGGTGACAGTCGTAGGAGGTTGTGATGAGGTACCTGGTAAATACAAAGCGGCAAAAGCAGAGGTAATGGTGTACTCAGTGGTGGTGTTGAGGTCGTTAAGATACATCAAGAATTTTTTCACTTTTATGCTTCACCTTTTTCCTCTTCGTTGTGTCTGTACACATTTATCATGCCTTGCTTGAATTGTAGCTACACTGCCCTCAACCATTTCCAGTGGTATTGCTCTGTTTAGTCCATCTCATCTGTATCCATAAGCTCTCCGAAAACGTGTCCGATTATGTACGGAATGAACGCAGAAGATGCGTTTTCTTCTTGAGTTAGAAGTTGGCCTATTTATTATTGATCATTTGAGCTCTAAAGGGCACTAATATGCTTATAGATGGGCAGCAAGTATTTATTAGTAAGAATGTCAAAATAAACATAAGAAAATGAGGTTTCAAATCACAGCTTGAATTGACAAATATCAGACACTACTATAAATATAAGAGCTTCTCCATGGCTGAGTGAAAAAAGTGTTTTGTGTTGGATACTTCATATTCACTATCACTTAAGATTTCATCTCTTCCTCCATCATTACACGGCCATTTTACTAATGGTGGAGAGTTAAGACTCCAAGTTCACCAGGTCCATTTTTACTTAACAGGTGCTGCTCATCACTCAACAGGTACGCTCACACACCTTCACACTAAGGTCCCCACACGCCCCCCACCCCACCCCGCCTCCCCCAAACACAGGTGTAAAACTTTGTACAAAGAGTAAAGTGTAAACACGCCTGTCTTTTAGCTACGAGGCAAACATAAAAGCTAGTTTCCAGGGTTTTGAGGCTGCTTTCGGATTACTCCGTAGCCTATTGACACAGCTGCAAGGCCCCACCCTCTGCCCATATCACCCAAAGAAAAGAAGCTGGGATGGAGGCCTGCATGCACCGCAATCTGTTATTTTGAAGGTTATAAAGAAATCCAAGCTGAAGAAGCCAGACAAAAACCTAACAAGCCTATATAAGCCCCAGAGGATCCCAAACTTTTGTTAGCAGAAAATTAGGATTCCCTGTGTATACATGCATGCCTGCACACATACATGCATACATACGGGGGTTTATGTGTGTTTTTGATTATGTGTGTGGAATCTTTGTCATCCTCCAGCTGCTGCAGAGAAAATGACGCAGCACACAATTACAAGTTCTATTGGGACGAGCACAAAGAGCAGGCAGCAGTGGACAGGCCGGTAGGAAAGATGTATTTATAGTGAACTCCTGGGCGTTTACAGAGGATGGTCATCTTTGTGTTGGTGATGGAACATGTGGATGAAAGGAACTGTCATGTAATTACACCCTGTTAAACGTCCGACCTATCATTTTGCTGAAATGTGAAAGGGGCGAGAGCTGCAAGAGCTTTTTATCAACAAGAGTTTCAAACTGAGGGACAAAGGGGTTGAATCAAGTGTACATCAACTTGTGATTTGAAGGACAAATATGCTGAAGTACATGTCTGACCATGAGGTATTGATTAAAGAATCTGTGGGTTTGAAGAGGGATAGACCATGTCCACATTACTGTGGATTCATTTGAAAACGTGTCTTTTATTCTCTTTGTGTTGAGCTTTCTCATACTAAATGGGTTTTTTTCCATCCCAGAAAACACAGCTTTTGTAAACTCTGCGACAGAATCATTACATTTAAACTGTGTATTATCTCACAAAGCAGAAACTAAGATTTTTAAAAATGTTGTATTTAATTGAAACTACTTTTTTAAAAGGCATGCTGCTACAGTATAGATAAGAGGAAGAGGTAGTCATCTTCTTCCTCCCTGTGTTTCCTGTCTTTTGGCTATGCCCGCCTCAGAAATTGCCGCGCTGGGATAAATAAAGTTTTTTGAATTGAATTGTAGCTGAGGCTGCTGGGTCAGCAGGGCGAGCCCTCGATACAGTCCTACAGTAAACATCTGAGCTTTACTGCAGCTCTTGCTTCCAGAGCTGGATGTCAATGTGGTCCCATTCCTTGTGGTTGGGGCTGTGACACGTTCAGCCACAGTTGGATATGAACTCCAGTCCTCCACAGGCCCTGCAGCCAGCGGTGAATAAACAAGCTGCTCTACATTAGCTAAATATCTCTTCCAATAGCAAACACAATGTCTAATTATTTTATTGCCCCATACCACAAGCCATTATGGAAAAACACTGCTGTAGCAGTGATGACTCTTTATGAGCTAAACAAAGCTAATGCAAAATAATTTGTTTCAGTGAAAAGAAAATCAAGTCTTCAGATTCTCCATACAGACCCAGACGTCACTCATTAGGTGCATAAGTGTATATATGTATTTTTCACTTTTCACTTTTCTAATTCTATTTCCTCAGTTCTTGAGCATGCTTAGTGACATATTTGTGCTATTTGGTCACCCAAAGATTTCACATTTTCCTTGAAGAAATGAATCAATTTTGGCGTCTTGTATGTGTCAATATCCTCATATTGTTACTCATATGATATTGACATAATAATCATGTTCATACATTTGATACTATTATAAACCATTCTCTGGTATTTTAATTTAATTTCTGATATTCCCTCAGTGGACCATGCGGGTTTCATCATTTCAGATATTGTGCTGTGTGTAGCATGATGTGCATGTGTGCGTGCGGTATAACACTTTGTGAAGGCACAAGATGATTAGTAATTTATCCTACTTTAAATATTAATCTTGCCCTCAGAGATAATTCTGCCCACAAAGCTGTGTGAAAGCTCTTGGCCTCTGTTTCCAGTTTTGTAGCTCTAACAGAAAGCCTGGCCCTGCCCCATCCAGAGCTTCTAAAGCCACCACAGCTTCACTTGTCCTCCACACGGGCCTCGGTGTGCTCCCTCTGGGTATGGGGCCTCAGAGCTGGGGCCTCTTCTGTAGCAGCGGTGCCCCCGGCACTGTGAGTCATTGAAGAACTGACGGTTTTATAATGAGGGTTCTAAGATCTGATGCCAACAGGCCAGGTGTGTGAGGCTGTATAGATGGGTTTTGCAGTATGTGCGTGTGCCTGTGTGTGAATGTGCAGATTCATTCAAATTATGTACACCTGCAAGAACAAGTGTGTCTGCTTGTGTAGGTCTTTATTGTGTACATACATGTCTAAATCCCTCTTGCAGGTAATGCTGCTTTTTAAGGCGGATCGCGAACTTTGAAAGAACAGAAATCTGATTCCTGACAAATGTATTTGATGTTGTTGTGTTTGTATAAAACTCCTCTAAAAACCAACCAAGCCCCAGTAAGAGTGGCTGTTTTAACAGGTGAAAGTGACTCTTTGTCAGAGAGATTTATTGTCCGTGATCCATGTTTAACTTGCTTTTATGCTTGTGTCTGCATGCCCACAGTAAGGAGTGAGGATTCATCATATCTGGTTCAGTATGATAGATGGAAGATTGGCTTAATGGTTAAAAGAAACCAAATTTGACAGGTAGCAGGAGATGTAGTTTAGAGTGTACCTTGTCACTAAAATCTCACAACCATCCACCTGTCCTCCCCCCTTATTTCAGACTGAAATCAGTTCATTTAACCATCACAATCAGTGGTTTCTCTTTCAGAGGCAGAGAAAACATTTAGCCTTTTTCATAGGGAGTTAAGCTTTGGTGAACTTAGACATGCATGTCCTCCTTTGAGCAGGGTTGGTTAAAGCTAGAATAAGACTGTTAGCAGAATCAGATGGCCTCTGCACATACATCTACACAGACATCAGCAAACATTTGGCTTGTGCTGCAGCTTGTAGGGGCTTTAAGCAGCAGCCTCATACTGTCATTAGCCACTGTGGGCAGTATATAAAGGGGTACAATAAGCTTTAAAAAGAGAGGTCTTCACAGTAACAGAACACATTCTAAATTTATGAGCCAACATGTTTGCTTGACCGTACAACTTTCAACACTGTCACAGATTTCCTCATCATCTGATAGATCATTAGTTTATGATATGTCCCAGATATTTAGCCTCATTACACACTTTAAGAGCAAAGGCAGACAGGAAGAACTTTGGAAGGACTCATTTTCTGTCTTCCTTACATCTGTCATAATATTACTCTTATTTCAATTGAATATGATGTCAAAATCTGTACCATATTGAGAGCATGCCCTCAATAACTGTTGAAGACCAGAACTACAAGGACAGAAAACCACCAAATCATCTGGGTACATAAGGTGGTTAATGAGAGACTTTCCAACCATTCATCCTGTTCCAGATCATCCATATAGATGTGAAAAAGAAAAGGTGACAGAATGCCGCCTTCTCGGACTCCATTTTTCACGTGGAGCGGATCAGATACAGAATTTCCCCATTTAATTCTCTTCGTCTGATGAGCACACCAGAAAACCAGGATTCTAATTAGAGATCTAGGAACCCCTCTGTGATATAATTTATTAAAAAGTTTTTCATGGTTTACACAGTCAAAGGCTTTAGAGGCATCACCACTTTACCTTTTGTATTTATCTAAAATCTCCTTTAAAGCAAAAATACATATCAGTGCCATGTTTACGTTTAAATCCAAACTGCTTTGGTAAAGCTTTTTACCAGCAAGTTTGAAATGTTCAGCAGTTATATTATCCATACCTGATGCCTTATTATCTCCTAGCTTCATGATCAAATCTTCATTATTATCTATGTTACCCACACTAAACGGTTTGATTTGACACAGTTGAACAGATCATAGTAATGTTTCACCCACAACTTGGGAATTTTCTCTGGGCCACTTACTCCATCAATACTCGATGGACATCACAATTATTCATGATTCTGACTTCTTTCCAGAAATCTTTGAGACTATTGGTTTGCAACTTTCTTGCAAGTGAGTCAGACCTTTATTCTCCTTTCTTTCTTATATTCAAATAAGGGTCCGTGTTTATTTCTACCTGACTCAACCCATGCTTTATAGTCATTCCAGCCCGGCTTAGCAGCGTTTATCTTGTTCTTCTAGTTCTTTGGATTAAAAGGACTGAACCTTCCTTTTGCCTACCATCTGCTCTGTGAGTCCATATTTTTGTATGATCGATAGCATGATCTGGCCACAACATGGACTCCATGGACTCTGACACAAAATGAGAGAGATGACTGAAAAACAGGAGAACCTTCTGTCAGCGTTTGGTATGCAAATAAACACTGTAATGGATCAGATGCAAAGATTGCAAACACCCCCTGCTCCCCTTGATGTCACCGCTGCCCCCACTCCAGCCCCAGCGACTGATCCCTCTCTCCCTGTGACTTCCTCCTCTGCCTCGCACATTCACCTTTCCAAATCTGAACGTTTCTCGGGACATTCCGGTGACTGCAGAGCATTCCTGACCCAATGTGAGTTACACTTTGAATTTCAAGCCACTTCACTCATCTCTGATCATTCCAGGATTGCTTATATCATCTCTCATCTCACTGGGCGAGCGGAGGCTTGGGCCACAGCTGAATTGAATTGCAGGTCAGCTGTCTGTAACTCACTCTCACTCTTTACTGAGAATGAGACTCTTTTATTGATTTTCCCTGGACGAGAGCCTGCCAGATCCCTCGTCGCTCCCCGTCAGGGCAGGCGTAGAGTCACGGACACCATGAGTTCCGCACCCTGGCAGCCGAGAGCGGATGGAATCAGCTTGCTCTGTCTGATGCCTCTTTAAATGGACTTTCTGAAACCCTCAAAGACCATCTGGCACCCCTGGACCTACCCACTGAGCTCAACACCCTCATAGCCCTGGCTACTAAGATTGATAAAAGACTAATCGAAAGAGAAAAGACGAGAGCGCGAGGATTCAGAGGTAAGTTTTCCCTTCATGGCGGCGCTGCAACCCTGTGGAGATGCCGCATACTGCCACAGAAGAGCCCATGCAGATCAGGAGAACCAGACTCTCCTCAGAGGAGAGGCAACGTTGGGAATGTACCTGAGACACAGACCAGACTGGTGAGTCGAACAACCACCCATTCTAATTGTTCTCGCTCCCTGCATTTGGTTTGCCTCACGTCTCCCTGTCTCACTCTTAGCCACCCAGCCCTCGTGGATTCTGTGGCGGACGCTAACTTGATGGATTACAAGTTAGCGAAAAAACTCAAACTATCCTCCCTGCCATTGCCTCAACCCGTAGTCGCTAGCGGCCTTATGTAAGGTCACGCACTACACCCCCGATATTAAAATGACTGTCAGAGAGAGACACTAAGTTTTTCACTTATATGAGGCCTCTCTTCACCCTCTGACTTTTGACCCACATTGGGCCACAGGCAATGTGATAAAGTGAGGGGAGAACTGTAATGCTCACTGTTTCAACACTAACCACATTACCTCTACCTGTGCTAATCCTCCCAGCACCATGTTGAATAGTAAGCCCTCTAGTGATCTCTCCCCTGATCGTGATTTTCCTGACCTATCTTGTTACATGTACATTAAAGAGGTTGTAGTCAATGCACCCCTGCATTGACTACAGAGGACTCAATGACATCACCATAAAGAACAGGTACCCCCTCCATTTGATATCTTCTAGGTTTGAACTCTTAAAAGACGCTAAGATTTTTACTAAATTGGATTTATGTAATGCTTACCATTTAGTAAGAATAAGGGAGGGGGGTGAGTGGAAAACTGCATTTAATACTCCCAGTGGTCACTAAGAATACCTAGTCATGCCTTTTGGATTGACTAATGCACCAGCCGTGTTTCTGGCTCTAGTGAATGATGTTCTTCATGATATGTTAAACCTTTTTGTGTTCGTCTACCTGGATGATATCCTTATTTTCTCCCCCGATGAGGCCACCCACAAGAAACATGTGAGAGAGGTACTTATGCACCTGTTGGAACACCAGCTGTACGTCAAAGCCAAACAATGTGAGTTTAATGTGCCCACAGTTTTCTTCCAGGGTTTTATTAAGGTGGAGAGGGAGGTGAAGATGGACCCAGAGAAGGTCAGTGCTGTTGCTAATTGGCCCACCCCCACCAACAGAAAAGAGGTGCAATGTTTTTTAGAGTTCGCTAATTTTTATAGGAAGTTCATAAGAGATTTCAGTACTGTGGCTGCTCCTCTGCATGTTCTCACCTCTTCCAAATCTCCGTTCTCCTCCAAGGCTGAGCCAGCCTTTCTGAGGCTCAAGCGGACCTTCAGCACAGCCCCGGTCCTCATGCTGCTGGACTCGTCTCTACAGTTCGTGGTGGAGGTTGACGTGTTGGACCTTGGAGTGGGCATATCATTGACAGTGACATATCATCCTGGATCTAAAAAACACCAAGCCTGATGCCTTGTCAAGATTGTTTGATGCCAGTGAGAAATGCAAATCTAATGATCCCATCTTACCTGTTTTCTGCTTAGTGGGGGCTAATACCTGGGAGATTAAAAACAAGGTAAAAGAAGCTAACAGGGGCTGTCTCATTCCTGCTGGGGTTCTCCCCAATCGCCTGTTTGTGCCCCTTGACCTACGTTCCCAGGTGACCCACAGGGCTTACTCATCTCTCCTGTCCTGTCACCCTGTGTCGGACCATCTTTGAACTACAGCAACGTTTTTGGTGGCCTGGTATGAGAAAGGATGTCATAGAATACGTGGCTGCCTGCACGGTTTGCTGCAGGAACAAGGTCTTGAGGAGACCCATATCAGGCCTTCTGCGGCCCCTGCCGGTCCCGCCCCTGGTCAGACATCTCCCTGGATTTTGTCACTGGACTCCCTCCATCAGAAGGTAACACCACCATTCTCACTGTGGTGGACCATTTTTCTAAGATGGCCCATTTTATCCCACTGCCTAAACGTCCAGAGATGCGCTGTCTGATTGGCGGCCGCAGTTTGTGGCCCGCTTCTGGAAGGCATTCTGCAGCATTATCGGGGCCACAGTCAGCCTGTCCTCAGGCCGCCATCCCCAGACGAATGGAAAGACGGAGAGACTCAATCAATGACTGGAGACCGGATTATGATGCTCACCTCGCAGAGCCCATCCACATGGAGTAAGCATCTGATATGGGTTGAGTATGCTCATAACTCTTTACCCTGTTCCTCCGCTGGTATGTCTCCCTTCCAGTGCACTTACAGCTATCAACCTCCACTGTTCCCCACGTTAGAAGAAGAGGCTCTGATATGCCGCTGCCAAAGAACATGGGCCCGGGCATGGAGAATATTGATGCACAGCTCTGAGACCTATAAAAAGGCAGCAGACCGTCGCTGCACCCCGCGCCATCCTATCAGGACAGACAGAAGGTTTGGCTTTCCACCTAAGACCTCCCCCTCCGTGTGGAATCCCGCAAGCTGGCTCCCCGCTTCATTGGATCCTTCCCGGTGTCCAAGGTTATATACCCTGTGGCTGTCAGACTGAAACTACCCCGATCCATGAGAGTGCACCCCACATTCCACGTCAGCAGACTCAAACCCGTGAAGGAGAGCGTTTTGGTCCCTGCCTCCAGACACCCGCCACCCCCCACCCCACCCCCCGGTTGATGGATGGGGATCCTGTTTACTCTGTGAAGAAGCTGCTGGCTGTCCATTGCAGAGGCCATGGCTATCAGTACCTGGTGAATTGGGAGGGCTATGGTCCAGACGAGAGGTCTTGGGTCTCAGCCCGCAACATCATGGACCCTGACCTCGTCAGAGACTTCCACAGAGACCATCCTGATGATCTTGGGCCGCCAGATGCTGGCCGTAGAGGGGGGGTACTGTCATGTCCCGTCCCACTACTTAAGGTCATGTGTTATTGTCTCAGTCCTTTTTAGTTCTGTGTCCTGTTTTATTTTGTTAACCCTTGTCTCGTCTCGTTTCAGATTCCACTTCCTGTTAGCTCCCTGCCTGTGTAATTGCTTGTCCCGCCCTAATGTGCTTCATTGCATCTCATTGCCTTCCCCTTGTATGTATTTAAGTCATGTGTTCACTTCCTCCTGTGCCAGATCATCTTTACCCCCCATGTGAGGGTTCCAGCATTTATCTTGTTTGTTCTTCTCATGTATGACAAGTCTTCTAGTTCTTTGGATTACCCCTTTTGCATGCCCATTTTGATACTGTTGCCTTACCTGACTGATTTCCTGTGTACCTAACCTTTTTACGATTAAAACTACTGAACCTTCCTTTTGCCTCCCATCTGCTCTGTGAGTCCATATTTTTGTGTGAGCCTGATAATCCGGTCTCTGACAATGAAAAAAACTGTGTTTTTTTTATTTCTGTTTTCTAGTGATTTTATTTTTTCTTATTCAAAATCGAATCTTTTTTAAAATTTCATTCCTTCCTTCGCCTTGTATTTCAATTTTGTTTTTTGTATTTTAGATGAAAAATCAAATAACGACTAGTTTTTCATTTCAGGTACGGATATCAAAAAATGAAAATTGAATTGCCAAAAGATACACGGACCCTAACACTGGGCAGACCTCTCTCTTTTGTACATCTGTCCATGTAGGAAATAATAACAACAGCAGAATGAAAAACCCCTGAAAGTGTTACATCCACAACTTCTGATTTAGTGCATCTTTGTTGACCACAATACATAAAAGAGCAGCTAAAATACAAGAAATAAACACTGAATTTGAGGAGAAAATGGCTTAATACTGGAAAAATGATCTGTCCATGCAGCAAGTTTACTTATCTTAAAATATGTTGGTTAATCTAGAAATTAGAAGGCTAAGAGAAAAACTCGTAAATAACTTTTAAAACAAGATAATCTCATGTTCCCAAATATAAGATTTAAAATTTTGGCAAACACAGAAAAGTTGTGGTGCAGCACATCTGTTCTGTTTTTTAAAAAGTGCAGCTTCAACATGAAAAAGTTAGTGTTAAAAAAGACTATCAAAATCTGATTATATATGAAATGTGAGACAAACATAAATACCATGTAAACTCTAAATAATACCAGTATTCTCCTTGAAGACACAAAAAGGAAAAATTGTGATTTAATCTAACAGCTTGTGAGAATAAAGGCCCTTCTCATTGAGACCAAGGACATGTTTTCAAAGGCCAACAACGAAGCGAGGAAAAAGCCTGCATCCATGTCACAGGGTGTGTTTGATTTTGGCCACATGTAAACCAGTCCATTGTATGAGGAGAACATGGAGAGAGCGGAGCATCCACTAAAATACACCTCACACAGAAAAGCCCTGTAGTTAGACGGGCCACAGAACAGGCTGCTGAGCTCCCAACCACATCACAGCAGGACGCTGTGTGTGTGTGTGTGTGTGTGTGTGTGTGTGTGTGTGTGTGTGTGTGTGTGTGTGTGTGTGTGTGTGTGTGTGTGTGTGTGTGTGTGTGTGTGTGTGTGTGTGTGTGTGTGTGTGTGTGTGTACGATGGGTATAACTGTGGCAGCGCAGCCAGTCCTGGCCATGTGTCTGTTTCTGTGGTGTTGTCGGGTTCTCCTGCTAAATTTAATAAGGGTGTCTCTGGTTACATCATACCCTTAAGAAACAGAGAGAGAAAGAAAAGAGAGAGATAGGAAGAAGAAAAACTCTGCTGTCAGTATTATAATAAACATATTACCTGTGTCTTATGTGTGAGTTGTCTTATGTCTGCTACTCTACATGCCTTTTAATTGCCCCTCTGGAACAAATAAAGTGATTGATTTAAATAAGCATTCTGGTTGTTTTTTTGATTTGTTTTAAACCATGACATTTTTTTGTCCCTGTAGGGGCAGAAGATACAGGGGCAGGAGAATCTCATCATTCATTTGGATTTGGGTTTCTGTTCAAATAATGAAGACAAATCCAACATTCACTTTGAATTCAGCTTGAATCTCCACAAACTCCTGGAAAAAAAGGAACAAATCTGACTTTTATTTGCTAGATTCTGTACCTCCTTCATCAGATGGTTGTTATTTTTGTATGTTTAGTCATGAGCAGGTTGCAAACTTGTATCAGAGGTTATTTTCTGTGCTCAAACTATAGCTCTCTGCTGTGTCTGGAAATGAGGCGAGAGTGTTGAGATTAAACCATTAAGTAAATGGGCCATCAAACTCAATGCAATGAGCTAAAGAAGCACAAACCCTTTAGAGCTGAGAGAGAAGAGAGAAATTACTAGGGGTGACTCGTTTCACGTTACACATGGTTATATGACTTGGTCAAGGTGGTGTGGTGGTATAGCATTGTTGTCTCAAGGCCGGAAGAAGGTTCTGGGTTCAAATTCTGCTTTCCTCAGGCAAAAAACAAGCAATATGCAATAGTAAATTGACTCTAAATTACATGTAGGTGTGAATGTGAGCTTGAATGGTTTTCATTCTGTGCTTGGCCCTGTGATGAACTAGCATCCAGGGTGTAGCCTGCCTCTCACCCAGTGTCAGCAGAGAGAGGCTCCAGCCAGACCCCGCAAAGGAAAAGCAGTTATAGATAACAATGGATGGATAATTAGGCTATCAATAAATGAAAATTAATATAATAGGCTTTAAATTAGTTTCACAATTGTAATTCTCTTTTATTGCCATCTGGCTTATTGTTTATGCTGCTGCTGTTTAAAAAAAATATTTTTATGTCTCCTTGATAGCACCAACAATGAGAATTCTTAAGAATAGCTTTTAAATTGTTAGACATAATGATAATAATGATAATACACATGAGTACAACAAAGTGCTCACAGCATAGATAAACTCTCTAAAGTCTCTGGAAGTTGATGTTTCATAACGCATGAAAATGAAGTCTAAAACCTTGTCTGGCAATAATGTGAAGTAAATTATTTCAGTCAGGAGAGACTAGTGATTAAAGTAAATAATATCATCATATACCATTTTCTGTAATAATTATAAGTATGACCAAAAGCCTTTGGTATCAGAAAGTCTTTGGTGTCAAAGTCTTTGGTGTCAGAAAGTCTTTGGTGTCAGAGAGTATTTGGCATTTAGGTCCCGTTTACATGGCAATGATTTTGCTAAAAACGGAGTAGGTTTTTCTTTGTGTTTTTAAACCTAAAAACCTTTAAAAACGGACGGCGAAGACGCAACAAAAGGTCTCTGTTTTGGGGTGAATCGGTTGTGTAAATGGCACCTTAGAGTCTTCAGGGAGATTGAGATCAAAGGGCATCAGTCCTGAGCAGCAGCAAGATATATATCCCCCTTGGAGTCAAGACACCGGTGGTGGTGGCTGCTGATGACGCTGCAGAGGCTCTGAATGATGAAGTTGGTGAATCTGTGAAGGCTGGGTGGTGATGGGAAGGTGGAGGGCGCACAAAACAGTAGCATGAAAGAACTAGAGGAGTGGCCCATGTACCGAAGCTATAGCCCTCTAGTGGTCGGCGAGGGTTCGATTCCGACCTCTGGCCATTTGCCGCATGTCTTTGAAGGTGTGTTGTTGTGCTATTGGGTAGATGAGAGCAGCTGATAACTTGATTGACAGCCCCGGACCGTGATAGCAGGAAAATAAGATTTGAGCATGTGTGCGAGGTGTGAATAACAGAATAGCATGAGAAATAAAGTATAGCCTGAGTGTGCAAAGGTTTCAACTTCCTGACTGAACTTTCACTAGAGCTTCATTTGTATTTAATACTCTAACGCAGCCACTCGGGGTGCACAAGCCAGTGGTGCTGGTCCCAAGCCTGGATAAATGGGGAGGGTTGCATCAGGAACGGCATTCGGTGTAAAACCTGTGCCAGATCTACAATGCAGATGGAAAAATCTGCTGTGGAGACCCCTAATCAGGAACAGCTGAAAGAAGAAGAAGAAAGATTTGTATTTAATGCTCTGAATTGTACAAAACAACTAGTATAGTCTGATAAAACTGGCTCTGTTATCTTATCATAACTGGTTGTCTATTCCTTGCAAATATGTGACTTGCAAATAAGTTATTGCATCGCTTTAAATGTCCAAATGTCCATTAACTTCTATGTATGTGTCAAAGACATTGTGCATAACATAGATGTAGGAAAGAAAGATGGAATTCATCAGATTCTGTGTTCATCTCAGAAAAGAATGTTCATATAAGCAAATGTTTGAAAGGGAAGGTCATTTCCATGTTTTACACACACACACACACACACACACACACACACACACACACACACACACACACACACACACACACACACACACACAGATAAAAATAAACCTCCAACACCTGCCTGTTCTTCTATCTGGGGCCTCATCATTTCCTGGAGCACTTCTTTATTTATCAGCGGAAGCTAAAGTGATAAGCCCACAGCTGTTCTCCCAAAACCTATGACACACACACATGCAGTTATTCTGACAGCCATATGTTGCACTGGCCAAAAGGTGTCAGATAACAGTGGTGTCTTATAGAGAGACAGTGAATACAAAACTCAGAGGAGCAGCGGTGTGACTTTTTGGCACTTTAAGTGATAAGGTTGTTAAAACAATGTGCAGAGTATGCATTCTCCGTGCATGTGTGTGTGAGGGGATGAGACCCCAATGAAAGCTGGTGCTGTGCAGACAAGCTCCTGGCCCGCTGTGGACACATTAATCACAGGTTATAATTAAATGTCTCCATGTCTTCACCCAGAGACTAGATGGGAGCTGAAAGGGGCCACAGCTGCTCTCCGCTCACACTGCAGCCAGGCCCACCCACCCAGACTACAACCCGTCCACTTCCTGATTCTTGACCAGCTCATCAGTCAGTCGCCACAAACCAGCAGCGCATCACACAGAGGGGACATGTTCAAACTCACCCTGTTATTTTCATTTTCTACATTTTCCTAAAGCCTCAACTTTTGTTGTTTTTGGCTTTTGTGAGAATAAACTTATTTAAGTCCATTACTTTTAATATTTTCATTGAATATTGTGGTTACTGAGTAGTGCATCTTAATGGTCTCTGTTATGACATTATTATAATATTCCTAGAGAAGTTGTGTCATTTATTATGCTTTAAATGAAGCGGTTTATAGAAAAGTCCTACCATTGTTTCTATAGTGGTTGTTAATGGCCACACTCTAAGGGGAAATGCCTGCTGTTATAGCCTCCACCCAATGGCATCACCACTTTTACAGTCACTTTAAAATTGTACGAATAGGGAAAACTGTGCACCTTCACAAAAATTTCTCCTCAGATGCATTCATAGTGTTGTACTCGTTGTCGTTATGAAGGCAGTATCTGATGCCTTCAAACTATTCCTTTCTGCACAGCTGGCCTATCAGTGCATAAAGTGGGCATAATTGCAGGATTATCTGTTTCTGATACAGTAGATTTCACCATCAGAGAGACAGTTTCAGATATTGTTATATGTTAAGGCATGCACATGGTTTATGAGCTGTAAACAGATATGTGGACTTTATCTCCTGATGTATTACTAACAGTGTTTTATAATTTAGAAATTCATGCTAGGACCTGTATTATTAAACTGCACTTGCTGTAAGTGTGATCTCCAAATCAACCAAGACTTTAATCTATTCTTAACATATTGTAATAGACAGAGTCTTAGACAGTAGTTAAGGCACTTAGTAGGGACTAAATCATGCCCTTGGCATCCTTAGTTTTAAAAATGAAGGTTAGAATTTGTTATTGCACTGTACTTAATTATATTATTGCCTTATTCCTCTTCTGGGGTCTTAAATGCAGAAATTTAGTCTTAAGGTATAATGAATACAGACATTTTCATTTTTTTCAGTGTCCTCATGATTTTTCATCAACTACAGCAGTTCCTTGTCCAATGCAGTGTTCATTAGACTGTTCTGTGTCAAATCATGGATGAGTTCATGAATTTTATTGAGATGAAAGCTAATGCTGTTACAGATGCTCTGCAGGAGAGTGGTGGGGAGGCGTGAGCTGAATGGTGATGTCGTGTTTAGAGATGAGGGAGCTGCATCATATCTAAAGCTGCCTCATTATTAGAAAGAGTGATCCAAAGCTTATTTTCCAGGGAAACGGGACAGACATAAATATGTAGACTGTGGATCGGTGCACGTCCTGGTAATTCAGGCATTTTTTACAGACAAAGAAATTAGCTGCTTTGCTAAAAATTCTATTATGATATAATAACTATATTCGCTTGCTGTTAGAGTCCCGTGATAAATTTTATCACATGCAAATATGATGGCAAACCTTAAAAATGTATGCATATTATATGTCCTGCATTAGTTTCCTAAAAACAATTGCAAACTTATAATTATAGTATAATAATTATAATAATAGTTGCATGCATAGTTGCAGAATAAACAACAAATAAATTTAAGAAATCAGATTTTTTCACCGACTGCAGCCAACTATGATGCTCCTGAACTTACATATGCACACTCAAATGTAACCATTAGACTTTTTACATTGTTGGAGACTCACTTTCCTAGACATAGCCTTAACTCTCTGAACTGTGCATTGACACTAAAGCACTTAAGCTATCCTTTTCCTGATAACAGACGCCACACACTGTACACTTGGGCACAAATGCAGACACATAGTGAATGCTGGTTTGAGAAGACAAAAAAAGTCACACAAATTCCATTATAATTGTTGGGCTTGCATTGCAAGTATATGAAAATGCCAAATCCTTAATAGTGAGATCAGCGTTTCTCTGGTTGCTTGTAGTGTGTCTTTAGTCTTATAATTAAGTGACTTCATTGTGCTTAATAGTTATTTTGTGTCTTATAGAATCATCATAGTCCTGTAGGATTTTGCAGTGTTTGGTCATGCTTAATAATGATAGAGACTTTTTGCGGTATTTGTTTATTTATTTATTTATTTAGATCCCTATTAGCTGCCACGAAGGTAGCAACTACTCTTGGTGTCCACACACAACAAAATGCACAAAACAACACATGCAAAACGTCTCAGCAAAAACATCTTCATGATGTAAAGAAAAACATTGTATCACAGTTGTTTGGTATGCTATTTAACATTAGGGTTATTCTTAATATGTCTTTACTTGTCTTTTAAAACTTGTATTACTGACTGCTTCAATGATCATGTTTGGTAAATATCCCACATCTCATGTAATCATGGGGAGAAAAATCACAGGTTAACATTGACCTCTTTGGACTTAATTACAGTTTTCAATTACCACAATAACCCTCTAATAACTTTTTGTACCTCTGTGGGGCTGAATAATGATAAAATAATAATAACCTCATCTCATAATCATTACACCGCACTCTGGAAACCATTTATTTGTTTCCAATGAGGTAAGTGACAATGGGAAAGCTTTCTTCTTCTGCTGCTGCTGCTTCTTCTTCTTCTGAAATTGTGTTAGAAGGAAAGCTGAATGAGAGGATAAGTTTTTCCAGTGTACTCATGCCTATAGATGGTGTTTGAATTTATCCTCTGCTTTACTGACTACCAGCCTCTTTAAAATATAGTGTAATTTAAGAAATGACATAACGAAGGCAGATATTTTGGACGAGCCGATCTTGCGGGATAGGGAAATACGGAGAGGGATGAGGAAAAACAAGACATGTTAATAAGATAAATTTGGGATAATTTGCCTTGATTTTGTATTTTATAGTATTTAACGTGGCATTGGTGAGTCATTGTGGCCAATTTACGAACACGTTAGCTTAAACAGACCACCGTAAACACAGCTAGCTCCGCCGCCGCTTGCGTTTGGTACAGCCCACAGCTTCTTTTGGTAGCCACAGAGTACAGAACTGGAGCACAACATGTTGGAGAGCGTCGCCTAGCTTTCCTCCAGAGTTAACTTTTTAATCCCGGTTTTGTCGTGTTATCACACACAAGAGGAGGAGGCGGAGGAGGTCGGGGAGAGAAAAGGGGCCGACAAGTCAGTCATGGTATGAGGTTAGCGTGAAAGCCGGAGCGTCTTCTTCTAACTAAAGCCCGCTGGTATTTAACTGTGAGGAGGAGAAGAAGAAGAAGAGGGAAAGGGAAGCCCGGAGAAGCGAGAGAAAAAGCGGGGTACAAGATGCAGCTGGCCGCGGTGCTATGGGGCTCCCTGCTAACTTTGCTGCTTAACCAGATAGCAGGTAAGAAAATGTATAAAAAGCCTGTAAAAGTGGAGTTGAAACTGCACGTGAAGCTGCTTTTAGAAGAGGTGAGAGAATCTATTTTTACACCGCCGGTGTGTTTTTTAAATTCCCTCCTTGTCAGTTCCGTGAATTAGTTTGACCCGCACATTTAGAGATTAAAACTCAGCAGTCAACTTTATTCTTAGTACAGCGGGATTAATGCGGTTCAGATGGAAACTGCCGTGGAAAATGTGGGTGTTCTTTTTGTAATCTTGTTTGACATCAGGCTTGTGAAAGTGTTAAAGCGATGGCTCGTGCTCTCAGTTCTACATCACTTACTGTAGTCATATATAAATGCAACTTGTGATATTGTTGCTTTTAACAGCATATTTTCACTTTTGATACTTCATATGTTTAGAATCTTTATTTGCACTCCTCTACCCATCCTGTATGGCAGCTATACGTGCTGCTGGAAATAAGGACCTTCACCTCTGAGCTCTGATTAGAAGGGTTTGTGGAAATGTGTACTTTTTGGTGATACATGGAGGTTAAGTTGAATGTAATACAATATGATGGGTGGATGCATATACCCGATGTCCTGTAAGATCTCCATCTTGAGGCATATTGCCATCAGTTCTGGTTGATGTGGGAATAAAACCCCAAATCAGTTAAGTTGATGCATCTTGTCTAAGATGCCAAGAAGCTGAGAGAATGAGACATGAAATGTTAGAAAGAGCATATGTGACTGATTTTGTGGCTTTGCACTGATTCTAAGCTGGAACAAAGTTCTGTAGGCATAAAAAAATGCAATTTTTCACTTGGCTCTGTTGTCCTTGGGATGTGATAGAGATGTCGGTGGAAAAAACAGAACCCTGCTCTTGGCTGTGATTGCAGGTTAATTGGATTGTTTATCTATGATAACCTACATCCCGACGCCCCCGACCCCCCACCCCCACCCCAGTCCTGATGACCCCAGCAGCACTTGTAATAGGTCTTGGTGACTTCCACCTCCCCCTTCCTATGTTTTCTCAACATGTTGTATTTACAACATGTTAGAACAGCCGCTGGAATGCAGGGACCCTACTGAAGCTATTTCTAAACCCTCACACACACACACACACACACACACACACACAGATACACATGCTACACATGTATGACGTGTGCTCTGACACAATATAAAAAGATTTACTCCACAGGAAAGCAAGAATTTTATCTATAAATGGGTCGACTGGCCTCAAACGGAGGTTGCTGTAATTGTGACGACTCTTAAATGTCACCAGGAGACCGTCTCCGAAATGTCAGTCAGATAACATTTGATATGCGATTGAAAACAAAAGCCCCCCTAGATGATCCACGTACTATTTATAGCAGGGCCTTTCTTCCTTTTAGATGTAGTTATCAACGTTCTCCCCTGCCTCTCCTCTTTATCTGGGGCAGGGGGCTGCGCCTGTTTCATTATGAACTTGTTCTGTCAAAAAGTAATTAAGTCTGGTCGGCTTTATCATGACTGTAACACATAGCTTGTTGTGCATGAGTCTCAGCCCGTGTTGTTGGCATTCACTGTTGTGCGTTAACTGATAATGGCTTTTGTCAGTGTCATATTAAACGGTGAAGACGATGATAGATGGTGTGACATTCTAATTTTCATAAAACTCTTTCAGATCATGCCATGGATTCCTAATATAACTGTTTTGTCTCAGACTTTTATTTTGTCTGAATTTAAACCCTCATGTGACACTGATTGTCAGACTCATACCGATGACATTATCTTCGGGGCTAGTGGCTCCAAAAGATGGGATCACATACCACAGTTATCCAGTGGTTGGGAAACTCCAGGATACATAAAAACCAAACATGGATAAGTATATTTTTGACTAAAGTAAAAAAAAAAGTGATGTCGATCTAACCCTGACATATCAGCGGTTCATTTTCTTAATGTATTACAAGCTTTACATTATGGGTTGTTGAAAAGACAAATAAAGACTGTAAGCTGTGTACAATGAAAGGCCTTGTAAAGGCAGCGTCTGGTCTCGGCTGACAGTAGATGACCTGGGTTCATGACTCCCACTCTGTTTGTGTGTGTGTCAGAGAGAGAGAGTCTCCAACATGTGTGTGAGGTCAAAATGCCTCCTCAGCCAAGTCTACTGGCTTTGCACTAATGCGCTGAGTGGGACTAATGGTGTGTTGGAGAGTCTGAGCAATACTGTTTAATGATGTCATCTGGGACAGGACGACCCCGGCCCACTCCTTTGATCCTCACTGAACCCTCCTCATTTACTCATCAACTATTGATTGGACACATCCTGATTGTTGTTCCACACATCACTGCTTATTAGATCATATTTTTTTTATACAATAAAGCATAATTGACAGATAAATCCATAATCCAGTGGGGACAGGGCTACATTTTCATCTTGCATGATGATCTGTCTCCTGCAGAGCTGAGTAGGGCCAAACTGAGACGGTGCTTCTGTATGAATCGACAGCTGGGCAGCTGTCCAAAAAGCTTCCTCCTTCCTTCTGTGGGGTTGCTCTGTTTTAGCTGCTGCAGCCAAACAAAGAGGAAGAAAAGGATGAGAATGATGACAGACAAAAATATGAGGAAAAGATTGTTGTGATTATTTTTGTCATAAAAATGTCCAGTGAAGTTTCCCAGAACCAAGGATACATTTTCAATTTGCTTTTATTGTCCAACTTTTCCCCCCCAAACCCAAAAGTATTCTATGTAAAACAATAAGTGGCACCTCATCACATTTTAGATGAGGAAATTGGTGAATGTTTGATATTTTTACCTTTACCTTTGACCTTAATGCATTCCTAGCATTGTATAGCAGAATTAGGTGTCCTCACCAGACATATCAAGAGCATCTAACGTTGTAATATAGACGTGTGATCTAGAACATCTATACACATTTGATACAAAACATGTAGACTGTTAAAATAAACGTGTAGACTTTTAATATAAACATGTGTACACCTTTGATACAAAACGTGTAGACTGTTAATATAAACATGTAGACTGTTAAAATAAACGTGTAGACTTTTAAAATAAACGTGTAGACTTTTAATATAAACGTGTACACCTTTGATACAAAACGTGTAGACTGTTAATATAAACATGTAGACTGTTAATATAAACATGTGTACACCTTTGATACAAAACATGTAGACTGTTAAAATAAACGTGTACACCTTTGATACAAAACGTGTAGACTGTTAATATAAACATGTAGACTGTTAAAATAAACGTGTAGACTTTTAAAATAAACGTGTAGACTTTTAATATAAACGTGTACACCTTTGATACAAAACGTGTAGACTGTTAATATAAACATGTAGACTGTTAAAATAAACGTGTAGACTTTTAATATAAACGTGTAGACTTTTAATATAAACGTGTACACCTTTGATACAAAACATTTGTAGACTTTTATTATAAACATGTGTAGACTTAATATAAACGTGTACACCTTTGATACAACTATGTAGACTTTTAATTTAAACGTGTACACCTTTGATACAAAACATGTGTAGACTGTTAATATAAACGTGTAGACTTTTAATATAACCATGTTTAGACCTTTGATAGAAAACGTGTAGACTGTTAATATAAACGTGTAGACTGTTAATATAAACGTGTACACCTTTGATACAACTATGTAGACTTTTAATTTAAACGTGTACACCTTTGATAGAAAACGTGTAGACTTTTCATATAAACATGTGTACACCTTTGATACAAAACATGTGTAGACTTTTAATATAACCATGTGTAGACCTTTGATAGAAAACGTGTAGACTGTTAATATAAACATGTGTAGACTGTTAATATAAACGTGTTCACCTTTGATACAAACTATGTGTAGACTTTTAATATGAACATGTGTAGACCTTGATACAAAACATGTGTAGACCTTTAATATAAACATGTGTAGACCTCGATACAAAACATGTGTAGACCTTTAATATAAACATGTGTAGACCTTTGATAGAAAACATGTGTAGACTGTTAATATAAACATGTGTAGACCTTTGATATAAACATGTTGACTGTTAATATAAACGTGTAGACCTTTAATATAAACATGTGTAGACCTTTGATAGAAAACGTGTAGACTGTTAATATAAACATGTGTAGACCTTTGATATAAACATGTTGACTGTTAATAGAAACATGTGTAGACCTTTAATATAAACATGTGTAGACTTTTAATATGAACATGTACACCTTTGATAGAAAACATGTGTAGACTGTTAATATAAACATGTGTAGACCTTTGATACAAACTATGTGTAGACTTTTAATATAAACGTGTAGACTGTTAATATAAACATGTGTACAGCTTTGATAGAAAACATCTGTACACTGATTTGATATAAAATGTTTGAAAAGGCAAGGTGGGGATCTTGGCCTGTGTTGGCTCTGCTGCCCTGCTCTGTGGTTCAAATTGCTGCCGGCCTTTGTTCCCTTCCCTGCCGCCTGTATCCCCTCCTTAGATTGATTAGTCCCCTGCCATTTCCCTTCCCATACAGGACTAACACACGCTCACCAGTGGCCTTGTGACTGAACCTGTGTGCACGGTTTTGCGTACCCAGCAAGCATTAGAATGTTAATTTTTGACTTTGTCTCACAAAATAGCTCCAACACCACGTTTGATTAAGTGTCCTCAGAGTAATTTTGCTGGTATTAATGGTATTGCAATGTTGATATTGCTGAATAACTCAGCCTGCAGACAGATTTATTGCTTGCTATGAGTTGTTTTTGGTTGGCGATACCATTCTCCAACTGGGAAAGATTGTTTTGGAGGATGTGGCTCGGTCTCAAAGTCTATGAAATGGGACTCCTTTGTCTGCACACTTGGCTGGTTTGATTGTTTTTGCATGTTAGCACTCTCACCTTCCATTCTGGTGACTCTCTTGTCGAGGTTAAAGCTATTCTGGGGCTTCAGGGGGAGGACATGGGTAAAAGTTTCACTAATGGATCTGAGCCTGTAGTGTTGGATGAGTGCATGTGATTTTGTGTCCTGAATGAATGTGTGTGTGTGTGTCCTCCTCAGGTCTAGCTGGTCAGGTTTGTGTCAGCTAGGCTTTTGCTTTCAGCAGGGGAAGGCAGACTGGGCTACCTGATACCCCCTCTGTGCTTTTTGTGTCCTCCAAGGTAGCAGTGGACGTACCCTACGATTATTTGATTCGAAGTCCCCTCCAACATTCCCATATGGATAAATCTCAAGCCTCAAACCCCCTCCCCCACCACTGCTCTCCTCATGTTCCTCCACCTTCCTAGAAGTCACCTGGCTTTCCCTCAGTGAGGCCAGCCCCCTCTACGAGAGACCCCAGGGTGGGCTATCATCTTCGGGGCGGTGTCTGATTTCAGAACATGATGCCATGGCCTAGGGGCCCATTTCAATTATGTTCACAGAGACAGTACATGTCACACGTGTGATTTGAAAGCACACAAGCAAACAAACAAATTCAACCTCTGGCAACCCTCAGGACAGAGACCAGTGGATGGTGGTTTAGCAACACAAATGAAACGTCCTGTCTGGCTGGTGAGTCTATACCGTGTGGCTCTAACCAGGTGCAACAACATCTGTCTGCTTCTGCTCTTTTTCACCCTCTTCTTTGTGGTTATTGATGGGAAACCAACCTTAAAGGTGCATATCCCTACCCACAGTATAAGAGTCTGTAGATGCTGCATTTATTATTGGCTCTATTTATCAGTCATAATTTCATTGTCGGCCAAAATCCAGCTATAATATATTAGCTCATGATTTATTCGTCCAATAAATATGAGAAATTTGTGGGTTTTAATTTTGTTATAGTGTTTTTTGCTGCTTTCACACTATAAGGAAGAGGAGAGATTGCCACCTATGTAAGTTTGTTTGTTTGTTTAAATGACCTAATGTGTGAGGGAATTTAAAGTGTAGTTGGGTCCTTGGACTTTCACCAAAAAGACAAAATAATTGATATGTATTTTAAAGTCAGGTCAGGGATAACCGGTTAAGCTTATTAGCCTTCCAAGGAAACTGGTCCATTTAAAGTTTGTCTGTTGTTTCCTTGGGTCGGTTGTTGCAATTAATTGTAGGCGTGGCAATTTCATCCTTGCCTCCTCCTGACCACATGGTGAAATGCACTGGAGAAAGACATTAAACATGAAGTTGCTCCCAATTGCAGAGCAATTAGCCATCAGTTGCTGGGTTTACATGGACCTCTTTATTCTGATTAAAATTGGTTTAAAAGCTCAATCAGAATGAAAATGCTCCATATAAACACCTCATTCAGAATAAAAAAACCAATGAAATGTCATTGTGGTACAGAAGGGTAGTATAAACCTGTAGTATAAACCTGTAGTATAAACCTTTAGTATAAACCTGTAGTATAAACCTGTAGTATAAACCTTTAGTATAAACCTGTAGTATAAACCTGTAGTATAAACCTGTAGTATAAACCTGTAGTATAAACCTTTAGTATAAACCTTTAGTATAAACCTTTAGTATAAACCTGTAGTATAAACCTGTAGTATAAACCTTTAGTATAAACCTGTAGTATAAACCTTTAGTATAAACCTGTAGTATAAACCTGTAGTATAAACCTGTAGTATAAACCTTTAGTATAAACCTTTAGTATAAACCTTTAGTATAAACCTTTAGTATAAACCTGTAGTATAAACCTGTAGTATAAACCTGTAGTATAAACCTTTAGTATAAACCTGTAGTATAAACCTGTAGTATAAACCTTTAGTATAAACCTTTAGTATAAACCTGTAGTATAAACCTTTAGTATAAACCTTTAGTATAAACCTTTAGTATAAACCTGTAGTATAAACCTTTAGTATAAACCTGTAGTATAAACCTTTAGTATAAACCTGTAGTATAAACCTTTAGTATAAACCTTTAGTTAAACCAATCAGAAGAACAACCGTTCCATTTAAACGGTGGAACAGAATATCTACTGGTAGAGTTCTGTCTGCTGATCAGAGTCAGGACGTATTTATAAGATGGAGGCCTTAAAGCAGAAGTAACAACAGCAGAGAGTTTCTTTTCTTGTGCTGCTGTCTCTTTCATTGCTTCCAGTATGAGTAAGTCTGCGTTATTATCATGCTGCAGCTTTATTAAAAGAACCACAATAACAGCAACAATTACACCGATCACATGATCCACATCCATCTTCTGGTGAAACGTGTGAAACATACGTCACTTCTATCACTTCTGCACGTTACACAGCTGTTCTGATTAAATGTGGTGGAGCATGTAAACACCAGATCCTATTAGATCACAACTCATGTAAACACCAGATCCTATTAGATCACAACTCATGTAAACACCAGATCTTATTAGATCACAACTCATGTAAACACCAGATCATATTAGATCACAACTCATGTAAACATCAGATCTTATTAGATCACAACTCATGTAAACACCGGATCATATTAGATCACAACTCATGTAAACACCAGATCCTATTAGATCACAACTCATGTAAACACCAGATCCTATTAGATCACAACTCATGTAAACACCAGATCTTATTAGATCACAACTCATGTAAACACCAGATCATATTAGATCACAACTCATGTAAACATCAGATCTTATTAGATCACAACTCATGTAAACACCAGATCATATTAGATCACAACTCATGTAAACACAGATCATATTAGATCACAACTCATGTAAACATCAGATCTTATTAGATCACAACTCATGTAAACACCGGATCATATTAGATCACAACTCATGTAAACACCAGATCATATTAGATCACAACTCATGTAAACACCAGATCATATTAGATCACAACTCATGTAAACACCAGATCATATTAGATCACAACTCATGTAAACACCAGATCATATTAGATCACAACTCATGTAAACACCGGATCGTATTAGATCACAACTCATGTAAACACCAGATCTATTAGATCACAACTCATGTAAACACCAGATCTATTAGATCACAACTCATGTAAACACCAGATCTATTAGATCACAACTCATGTAAACACCGGATCGTATTAGATCACAACTCATGTAAACACCAGATCTATTAGATCACAACTCATGTAAACACCAGATCATATTAGATCACAACTCATGTAAACACCAGATCATATTAGATCACAACTCATGTAAACACCAGATCTATCAGATCACAACTCATGTAAACACCGGATCCTATTAGATCACAACTCATGTAAACACCAGATCATATTAGATCACAACTCATGTAAACACCAGATCATATTAGATCACAACTCATGTAAACACCAGATCATATTAGATCACAACTCATGTAAACACCAGATCATATTAGATCACAACTCATGTAAACACCGGATCCTATTAGATCACAACTCATGTAAACACCGGATCTATTAGATCACAACTCATGTAAACACCAGATCGTATTAGATCACAACTCATGTAAACACCAGATCATATTAGATCACAGCTCATGTAAACACCAGATCATGTTAGATCACAACTCATGTAAACACCAGATCATATTAGATCACAACTCATGTAAACACCAGATCGTATTAGATCACAACTCATGTAAACACCGGATCGTATTAGATCACAACTCATGTAAACACCGGATCGTATTAGATCACAACTCATGTAAACACCAGATCTATTAGATCACAACTCATGTAAACACCAGATCTATTAGATCACAACTCATGTAAACACCAGATCATATTAGATCACAACTCATGTAAACACCAGATGATATTAGATCACAACTCATGTAAACACCAGATCATATTAGATCACAACTCATGTAAACACCAGATCATATTAGATCACAACTCATGTAAACACCAGATCATATTAGATCACAACTCATGTAAACACCAGATCATATTAGATCACAACTCATGTAAACACCAGATCATATTAGATCACAACTCATGTAAACACCAGATCGTATTAGATCACAACTCATGTAAACACCGGATCGTATTAGATCACAACTCATGTAAACACCAGATCTATTAGATCACAACTCATGTAAACACCAGATCTATTAGATCACAACTCATGTAAACACCAGATCATATTAGATCACAACTCATGTAAACACCAGATCATATTAGATCACAACTCATGTAAACACCAGATCATATTAGATCACAACTCACGTAAACATCAGATCATATTAGATCACAACTCACGTAAACACCAGATCGTATTAGATCACAACTCACGGAAACATCAGATCATATTAGATCACAACTCACGTAAACACCAGATCGTATTAGATCACAACTCACGGAAACATCAGATCGTATTAGATCACAACTCACGGAAACATCAGATCATATTAGATCACAACTCACGG
>CM075184.1:2851593-2866593 GCA_037577475.1 Chaunax sp. Z400
ATCATTTAACTTCCTGTTACATGGAGGCTGATCTCATCCTCTTCTTTCATATGTGAGTTAGCTGCTAACTGCTACTAGCTGCTTTTTCAGTCTTCCTGTTGCAGGTCACACACAATACATGGTCAAAACGTCACACCCCTGTTCTGCCTTTAAACCTCGCGTTCATACAGCCATACCTGTGAAGGCCCATCCATTCTCTACCTTAAAGACAGATACGGACGCAGCCCTCCGTACGTCTTCTGCGTTCATTTCATTTCATTGTACTGTATGTGGGCACATTTTCAGAGAGCTCATGGACACGAACCAGACGGAGGAAACAGAGCAATACCACCGGAAATGGTCGAGTGCAGTGTAGCTATAATTAAAGCAAGGCACGTGACTTGTGTAGGGACACAATGAAGAAGAAAAAAGTGATGTGAAAAAGTGTAAAAACTCTCTGTCCTCAAGTCTGGCCTCATGGACCATCGCCAAGCCTCTGCTTTTGTATTTACTAGGAACATTATGACAATCTCCTCTGACCGTCGCCATATTTGTTGTTGTCGTAACTTTTGACACGTCACTGCCCTCCTGTGGATGTATGGATGACCTCTGAAAGTATGAAAGAGCGTTTACAGATGGATGCACATAGGGGGAACATAAATACTGTAGGCCTTTACTACCTCCACTGCTGTCTCAGAGAACAACACAGACCTTCATTGTGTTGAACAGCAGGGTGGAATAAAGGCCTGCATGGAGCAGGCAGTGTAAATAGAATTATGATTACATACATTACTTAGAACATTTTCATCCCAGTCTGATGTGGAGCTGTTGTCCATGTACCAGCTGACACTGATATGTTGCTCAGCACTGGGAGAAAACAGCTGAATGGACTGTTTGATGTCACTGTTTACAGTATGAGCACATGATGCAACAGTGTCCCCTTTCCCTCACCTCCCTCACCTCCCTGAGACTGTACTACTGCAGCGGAGCACCTGTTATAAATCTGATATCCGTGTAGCTGCTGAAGCCAGTAGGAGGCATGCTGTAGCACCTATGGAATTTGAAAACTCATCCAAAGATATCTCAGACACACACAAAGAAATGTCTCAATGCAACAGCAACTCTGAAGGGATGAAAGTGTGAGAGAAGCAAGTATTTATTGTTTAAGTGAAATCTCACATTCAGGACGCTGGAATCACAAAGACAGAATTATATAATGGTTCTATATAATCCACCATTACCAAGTGTTCATTCAGACATCTGACAAAATGCTTTCTGTCGCTGTTCTGTTTGTGCTCTTACTCTGCTGTGACGTCCAATTCTGCAACATAATCAGATCTATCAAGATCATATGCATAAAACTGAAGCATGTATACAATATCTTATTTCCACAGGAGCTCCTGATAATAGATTTTAATTGAAATTGGATCGTAGGAAATGCTAACAGATGGTATGCAACCAGCTTTTACTGTAATTATCTCCAGGTGTAACTCATGCACACACACACACACAGAGACACACAGACACACACACACAGAGACACACAGACACACACACACACAGAGACACACAGACACACACCGGACACAGACACACACACAGACACAGACACACACACAGACACAGACACAGACACACACACAGACACAGACACACACACAGACACAGACACACACACAGACACAGACACAGACACACACACAGACACAGACACACACACAGACACAGACACACACACAGGCACACACACACAGAGAGACACACAGACACACACACACACACACACAGACACACACACACAGACACACACACAGACACACACACAGACACAGACACACACACAGGCACACACACACAGAGAGACACACAGACACACACACACACAGACACAGACACACACACACACACAGACACAGACACAGGCACACACACACAGAGAGACACACAGACACACACACAGACACACACACACACAGACACACACACAGACACAGACACACACACACACAGACACACACACAGACACACACACAGACACAGACACAGGCACACACACACAGAGAGACACACAGACACACACACACACAGACACACACACACAGACACACACACACAGACACACACACAGACAGAGAGACACACAGACACACACACAGACACACACACAGACACACACAGACACACACACACACAGAGAGACACACAGACACACACACAGACACACACACAGACACACAGACACACACACAGACAGAGAGACACACACACACACACACAGACACACACAGACACACACACAGACACACACACAGACACACACACACACACACACACACACACACACACACAGACACACACACAGACAGAGAGACACACAGACACACACACAGACACACACACAGACAGAGAGACACACAGACACACACACAGACACACACACACACACACACAGACACACACACAGAGAGACACACACACAGACACACACAGACACACACACAGACAGACACAGACACACACACACACACACAGACACAGACACACACACACACACACAGACACACACAGACACACACACACACACACACAGACACACACACACACAGACACACACACACACAGACACACACAGACACACACACACACACACACACACACAGACACAGACACACACACACACACAGACACACACACACACACACACACACACACACACACACACAGACACAGACACACACACAGACACACACACACACACACACACACACACACACACACACACACACACACACACACACACACACACACACACACACACACACACAGAGGGCAGCTGAGTCTTCCTTGGGGCTCATATGATCTCAGAGCTTCTTTGACCTTCTAGAGTGACATCTCACATTCTGTCCCATCGATACTGAGTCTCAGTGATGTCACCTGAAAGTGTGACATCGATACTGAGTCTCAGTGATGTCACCTGAAAGTGTGAGAGTTGAAACCTGACTCTCAACACAGCAAACACACAATGTGTATCCTGAGAGATTATGCTCGCCTCAGAGCTAGTTGGTGATGCAGGTGAATCCCAGTTCAAGTAATTCTTCATCTTCCTTTATGTCTTCATGCTTATGATTCTTTATGTGGTCCCCCCCCCCCCCCCCCCCCCCCACACACACACACACACACTCTTTCATCCTCCTCACCTCACCTTCAGTGGACCCTTACCCTGCAGCCCCTGAGTTGTGATGAAGGAAGCGGAGATGGTAGTTGTGAAGGTGGTGAGGTTCTTTATTACACAAACAGAGGGCTTTGAAGGCCCATTGAGGTCTGGGTACGCAGCTGAAAGCACTGCTCTCCATAATGAACTGGAGTGGCCCATAGAAGTGGAGCCTTTTCACAGAAGCCAAGGAGGACAAAGTGTCAAAACAAGCCCAGCCCCTCTTCCTTCACTGGGGCTAAGCGCTGCCTTTTGACTCAGTGGAGTGTGGGCATCTGAAGAGGAGGCCTTGGGAGAAAGGAGGGGGAGGCCCAATGTACTTGTTAAAACAATGGGCTCTTAAATTAAGAGCCCCTCCTGCCTCTCTTCTTCTCCTTAGCTCCTCTGCTGTCGCCTCCCTACCCCCCTCCTTGTATAGCCTCCACTTCCAATTAGACCTGCTGTTGCACAAACATTTGAAAGCTCAGCATATCACAGGGCCTCAGAGGAGAGCCTTCAGAGCTGCGTCTCTGTAGCAGTGTTGCCTCTATGTTGGGCTCCTAAAAGCATTCAGTCAACCAGTGGAGACTTGTGTCCCATCATGTACCCTCCGTCTGCCGGCTCTGCACTTTCATCATCACTCTCTCTCTCAGCCACTCCACCCCCTCCATTCCTGGTCTCTCCCTGTCTGTCCCACCCTCTCCAAAACCTCTTTCTTCAGTTTGTGACCCCTCTGCAGCTCCTCCATGCTTGGCTGCTCGTGGGGCCGGGGCAGGAGCCGCGGATGCCCACGGCCCAAGCCCTTGCTGCCTCCCTCCCCTTAGTTGTTTAGCCATGGATGAAAAGCGGCAACAAATATGTCTGTGGTTCAAAGTCCATCCCTGCAATTACAGTGACTGATTAAAGAGTTGGCCTACACAGGCAGCTCTGAAAAATACTACAACTCCCACTCAGTGTTTCATAACGGCACCTTCAGAATAGAGCTGAGCTCCGCTGCTCCTGATAAGGGCCAATGGTTGGCTGAGTCCAGTGTTTACGGTGCAAGGATCGAGAGTATGTATATATGCCATAAAAAGGACCACGATTGCTTTATGGCCAGTTTATAATAAGCAGAGGAGACAGTGTTGCTAATTTAGTGTAAATATTATTTCAATTGTTTGATAAATAAAATTGTTTTGATAATTTAAGTTTTTTGAAATGTTTGTATAACACATGAGGGAATTAAAAACTGCATGGAGTTAAAATGCTGAGGGATTGATTACTTGTCTATAAATGCAACAATCAACCAATAAATCAGTCTTTTCTCAACATTTTTTGACAGTTTTAAGACATTGAATGGGACTTTGGCATAATTTATTATTTAGTCTTAAATGAAAAATCAATTAATTGAAAAAAGTGATAATTTATTAATCAATAGAGACCTGCCACAAAACTGCTTTTGTTTAACAATCTATTGTCCCGGGAATAATTGCAATAAATATTGTTATTTAAAAAAAAAATTCTATTGTTGTTATTGGTAAAACCATTTTTCACCCCTGATAAAACGATAATAGCATAATAATGCAAGCGCACCCTGTGAAGCACAAGAGCAAATAACCTTTATGTATTCAGACATTGGTAATGGAATGCAAAAAAAGATTTAGATTTATAAACAAATACAACGTACATGAAATAGAATATTATAAATATTTCTTACTGCCTAGGAGCTGTAAGCATCCTTGTGTTTTCAGCATGCAAGGACACCAGGCTTGTGTTTGCAGCAGCAGTTTAGTGAATGAATATCTTTTCTCTCTTGCCAAACAACCACATCAGTCTCGCTGCAGTGGAACACTGCCTTACAAACAAAAGCTGTATTGTTTGATGGTGTGTATCTGCAAAGTTGAGCTCATATGTTTGATTTTCCTTGGATTTCCCCGTCATTATCACATGCAGGTCGACAAGGCGTCATTTAAAATATCAACGCAGACATAAGGACTGTTTTCAAGATTGAGGCTCTGTTGAACTTCTAATCTCCTCAATGACCTACTTTCTGTGTAGATGCAACTTCATATGTATACAATCAGAAGCAGGTTTATTGGCAAAATCTACTATTTATCAGCTGTTTGCAAAAACCAAATCATTCAAGAGCAGTTTAAATAGCTCAGTACAACAGATATTACAAGTGATTTTCCAAAAGACAGTATGACAGTATAATTTTAAGTCTCAAAATGATTCAGCACCTCAATGACGAGCATCTCTAGTTCTTTGTAGACCCTTTAGCTGCTATGACCTGCTGCTAACCTGATGCATCATGCATCCTCATGGACAAAGGCCTCCGGTTCTGGGATATTCTTGTGTTTAGGTGCTGCAACTGCCTTCTTGCAATCACACAAGAGATGTGACGGCCTCTAGAATGATCCAGGACTTCTTCTGAAACCAGGCCTTGGTGGACTCTGAGGTATGCTTGGGATCATTGTCCTTTTGGAACGTCCAATGACGGCCGAGCTTCATCTTCCTCACAGATGGAGACCTTTTCTTCCAGGATTTCCTGATCCTTGATGGAATCCATCTGACCCTCTACACGCTGCAGGTTTCCAGTGGTCCAGGAAGCAAAGCAGCCCCAGATCATCACTGATCCACCGCCATGCTTCACTGTAGGGTGTTCTTTTCATCAGCTTCATTCTTCCTCCTCCAGACATACCGCTGATCCATAGGCCCCAAAAGTTCCAGTTTGGTTTCATGGCTCCACACAACAGCATCCCAAACCTTCTGGGTCTGATCTAGATGGTTCTGAGCTACTGGAGCCCACTTTTCTGGAGCGTCTGGGTCAGCAGTGGTGAACGTCTTGGAGTTCATGGAGCCCTGATGTAAATTTAGGCCTGAACAGAAAAAAAACAACCTTTGGGACTCAACTGTGTCTCTTATGGGATGATATTCAGGCCATTAGAATAATTTTGAGAAAGCATTTGAAAATTTGGAATTTGGAAAAGCCCAATAATTGGATGTCAGCAAATAAGTGGTGGTATTGTTTATAGGTCTTTAAAAATGAGGAAGAACCAGTAGACTTACTGGAAGGAAACAAGGAGAAAGGAGAGGAAAGGAGGATGAATAATGAGTGTTACAGTGACTTTGGCTGAGCATTGTAGTAGCCAATCCCAGGGGCCAGAGTCAGTCTGTATGCCTTGGAGCAAAACAAGGGTAAGAGGATAATAATAACAACAACAACAAACCTCTCCACCAGAACCAGGGGAACCATCTGCCTGGATTGAAGTGATCTTAAGTGGGCCATAGCAGTACTCAGATGAGTCAGCAGTAATTGGGTCAGCATGATTTTCTACATATGTGGCTAGGTGGTTGATCTATGGGGCTTCTATTCTGAGAAGCTCCTTCTTATGTTACTGTACATCAAGAAACAAATCCATCTATGTTAGGTCAAGTCCAGTGTCTCACATTGTCCTCATTTTTATGTAGCCCACATTTATTTAATGAGCTCCAAATCAGTCATGGCCCAAAATGCATTTTAGTTGCACCTCTTTTGGGATTTTGGCTTAAAAACAGCATTTTCCTGGAATATCTTGTCCTTGAGTTTCTGCTGTCTACCTTTGTCATACATGGCATGGACATTAAGCTCATATTGGGAAAACTCAGGTCTCCAGACTGTGGGCTCGTCAATATGAGGCAAGTAGTCCTGTTTCCAAAGTGAATCCATAAAGCATGCAGCATTTTTACCTGCGATGAAAGGAGATTAGACAGTTCGTAGTAAAGCTCTGAACTGAACTGTGTGTGTCTCTGCTCCATCTGCATTCACCTCAGTTCTGAGGTGAATGCAGATGGAGCAGAGACCAGGACTGGTGCTGCTTACAGATCCTGTCCAGGTGTTAGCCTCGGAGGGAGAGGAAATCTGAGGCACAGACAAATTAGAGCCAGGCCTGGACACAGCCCTGTAGGAAAAATATGTATTTTTTGATTTAGGTGTGAACTGTCTCTTTAAGAGAGCTCATTCTAAGGTTTTTACTCTTTTCCTCAGCACAGAAGCATTAATTTTATATCCATTTTTAATCTTGCCTTTGGCCTCGTGGTAATGCGCAGAAGCGGTTGGCTTTTTTTAACAGCTCAATGTATGTGTCTGAAAGAACTGGTCTGGTTGCTACAAATGTGGTTGGAAACACAATTGTCTCCAGCTGTGCTGTACTTCACTGCTGTTTACGCAGAGAGAGTAGTAGAGCAGGAAAGGATAGGGCACAAGTTGAGCCTCCTCCTATTCTTTAACACATTCATGGTAAATCCTTGACAGGTGCTGCAGCTTAATGTGCGTTTCTTCATGCTACATGCATTTGTCTCTGTTGCATGCATTTTGATGGTGTGTGTGTGTGTGTGTGTATGTATGCAAGACAGGTGCCAGGGTGCAGTCAAGTTGACCAGCAGTTGCAGCAGGGGGTTGAAATAAAAAGGTTCAGCTGGCGCCTGGTGCCCATAGTGCTCTACTCAGATATGTGCCTTTGGCAGTGTGCCACAGGAACACACACACCAACCAGGAAGCACTGAAGTAAACCTGCTGATTGTAACAAATACACACAATTACTACCGAACAATCGCACAGGCATCGCCCAGTGTTGATTTTCTTCCTCTCTGCTGCCACAGCTGAAGCTGGCACCCTGAGCTCTGCTGTCACACCTGGGAGTTCAGGTCCACACTGTCATCAGGCTGAGTGGTGCTTGCCTGTTTTATAATTGGATTTAGTGTTGGCACTCTTCCGTTCCCCCATCTGCCAGATAGCATTGATTTATAAGGGAGGTCTGCAAACAGCACCCTGCACTGAAGGCTTTGTTCGTGCTGAGAGGTGCTGTAAATATCAGGATATACACTTACTAATTTAGATTGTGTGTGACATCCCTTTAATAAGTCTCCCTATCTGTTTAGCTGATTAGAGGACAAATCACAACCGGTCCTCTGTGTCCCTGGAACTGGGTTGAGATTTGCAGCATGACTGTTTAGGTGTTTTGTGTTGGTCTCATTAATACATCTGATAACATTTGATCAATTTCTAATCCAGAATCAAATATGCTTATCAAATCATGATCAGTTTATATCAGTTCCTCTATCAAATGTAATTAGGCTTAGCTTTGAACAAAAGTGTAAGACATGTTAATAGTCCAGCCTTCCATGGTTATATTACATACTTGCGCTCTGAACTCAACCCCTCTCACCATTCCAGTGTCTACTGGATGCCACAGTCTTCAAGTCCTCCGTCCCCTGCCTCCACTCGGTCTTTGTCAAGTGTAGGGTATCATCACCCTTCTTCCTCCCCCTCCTGCCTCCAGGGTTTTGGGTGATGCCTATTCTTGGCAGAGGAGTGTGCTCATTGACGACCGCACACCCTGACCCCTTCTCAAGATAACCATTCCCCCGCATCAGATGACCTGTTGCCCTTCAGAGGTGGACATGGAGGTTATATGCCTGCAGGACTCACAAACCCTGACTGTCGGACCCCTTAAGCAACACAGAAGCAGCCCTGGAATGCAAACAGACTCTCCAGTTACCCTTGAACTGCCTCTGACCTGGGTTTGTGTTGGTGAAGGGAGTGATGGTCGGGATAATCGGTGGAGGCCGTACCTTTCATCCACCTTCTGGAGCGGTTTCTCTGTAGAGCAACTGGGCGGTGAAAATGTCCTTTATCCTGGCTATTTCTAGTTCCAGTACTTTCCAAATGATACTCCACCAGAAGTCTTATCTTGTCCATATCATGATGCTCTTAGATATAAAAGTTAACTCAAAGAAATGCTAAGTTTAGTCTCACAGAGAATGGAGGCTGTGGCCGGTCACCTCTGAGGCACCATCTCTCCTTAAATAACAACCATCTGACCCTTAAGGAAAAGGAGAGAAAAACTGAGATTCTTATTGGTAGATCACATGACAACATGCACATCAGCTCTCTCATTGGCATTATTAGTTTTTTTCAACAGATATGTCACCCCCCAAAGGGATACTGAGCCACCACCAGTGGTGAGTCACATGCATGGGAGGAAGCTTTGAGATCAAACTGATTGAAAGTGGAGGGCACATCAAGTGCAGACCTCGTGTTCCTGATCAGTCAGATGGCTCAGGGCTGGTTGTTCTGTAACAGAGTCACCATTCACTGCAGCAACAAACTGAATAACCCAGCCTCTGCAGACGTAACCGCTGCTAACACAGCTCTGAGACACACATGACTCTTTCCTTCACCATCCTAATGCACTCAGATCCACTTAAAACACTTATTCCAAAAAGTGCTCCAAATAAAATAACTGGATTGATTTGGACTTTACAACTTACCAAGTGCACAAGTACATGAAAAGACTAAGTCTAGCATGTTACACATGTTTGCAGACATGTGTAACATGGGTTAGTTGATGTTTCATTCTGTATCAGCTGAACTGAAACATCCCAGAAAGATAGAAAGAAAATAGGAAGGTCATGATATTAATCTGCAGTTCTTGTGAAGGGTTATAACTTAATGTTGGACTGTCTGTTGTGCTGCAAGTTGTTATAAATGATGTCTTTCTGTTGACCCACTTTTTTCTACACCATCTACTACTTCATTTGATGGTTTTCTCAGTTTCTCTGAAGCATGTTTCATGGAGGCCTGAGGTGTTACATTCAGCTGTATGGTTCTTGCCTTCTCAGAGACCAATACTAGTAGTGACTGCAATGATGACATAGTAAGACCAAGGTAGAGTATTTCCATCGCAAGAGACTCATCATCCCATCTCTTATTCAAAGTGCAACATGTCCTCTTACGGTGAAACTGCCTCGTCTATTTAGATGTTGAATGAGAAGCTGGTGAACAACAGTGAAGCAAAAGCAACAACAAAGTGGCAGAATGTCACATTGCATATCATTACTTTCCAAAGTACTGAGGGGAGTTTTTACTTGAAGGCAGAGAATAAAGCTAAATGATGGAGAAAAGGTTCTAATTGTAGAGGAGCTGCAGTTTTCAGCCTCTGTGAGGTTTTTCCTTTTCAGGACATGACTTTAAATCAAACCACGCTGCAGAAAGGCTCCATAGATCATCAAGAAGTGACGAGAGTTAAAACTGTTCACTGTAGCTAAGGGCTTCACATGAAAACTACTGCATCAATGAATGTTTCACAGTCTGCAGTGAAATTGCTCGTCTTTTCCCAAAGACAAGTATGCTGCTTTGCTTAAAAGCTGCAGCTCAGGATCTCTGTGCCAGCGCTGAGTCATGGCCAACTTAATGGTGTTGTGCCCTGTTTACTGTATTTGCAATGTCCTTGCAGATATTTCCATTCCTCTGAGAGAGAGAGAAGCACTTCTTATCTAAAAGAACGATGGCACGAGGGAGGGAGAGGGAGACGGGGGGAGAGACGTAAGCAGGCAGAGAACATCAAAAGGAAGAGAGGCTAAATATACTCATCCCATTTTTGGCTCTGCACATGTATGTATATCTGGCTGTGTGGGCTTCATGAGAGGAAGCTCAACCATCAACGTGTAACTGAATGCAAACAGGAATAGACGTAGAATTCAGTGCTAATACACTCCGTACCACAGGTAATAATCTGCTAATACACTACGTACCACAGGTAATAATCTGCTAATACACTACGTACCACAGGTAATAATCTGCTAATACACTACGTACCACAGGTAATAAATAATCTGCTAATACACTATGTACCACAGGTAATAATCTGCTAATACACTACGTACCACAGGTAATAAATAATCTGCTAATACACTACGTACCACAGGTAATAAATAATCTGCTAATACACTACGTACCACAGGTAATAATCTGCTAATACACTACGTACCACAGGTAATAATCTGCTAATACACTACGTACCACAGGTAATAAATAATCTGCTAATACACTACGTACCACAGGTAATAATCTGCTAATACACTACGTACCACAGGTAATAAATAATCTGCTAATACACTATGTACCACAGGTAATAATCTGCTAATACACTACGTACCACAGGTAATAATCTGCTAATACACTACGTACCACAGGTAATAATCTGCTAATACACTACGTACCACAGGTAATAATCTGCTAATACACTACGTACCACAGGTAATAATCTGCTAATACACTACGTACCACAGGTAATAAATAATCTGCTAATACACTACGTACCACAGGTAATAAATAATCTGCTAATACACTACGTACCACAGGTAATAAATAATCTGCTAATACACTACGTACCACAGGTAATAATCTGCTAATACACTACGTACCACAGGTAATAAATAATCTGCTAATACACTACGTACCACAGGTAATAAATAATCTGCTAATACACTACGTACCACAGGTAATAAATAATCTGCTAATACACTACGTACCACAGGTAATAATCTGCTAATACACTACGTACCACAGGTAATAAATAATCTGCTAATACACTATGTACCACAGGTAATAAATAATCTGCTAATACACTATGTACCACAGGTAATAATCTGCTAATACACTACGTACCACAGGTAATAAATAATCTGCTAATACACTATGTACCACAGGTAATAAATAATCTGCTAATACACTATGTACCACAGGTAATAATCTGCTAATACACTACGTACCACAGGTAATAAATAATCTGCTAATACACTACGTACCACAGGTAATAAATAATCTGCTAATACACTGCGTACCACAGGTAATAAATAATCTGCTAATACACTGCGTACCACAGGTAATAAATAATCTGCTAATACACTACGTACCACAGGTAATAATCTGCTAATACACTACGTACCACAGGTAATAAATAATCTGCTAATACACTATGTACCACAGGTAATAATCTGCTAATACACTATGTACCACAGGTAATAATCTGCTAATACACTACGTACCACAGGTAATAAATAATCTGCTAATACACTACGTACCACAGGTAATAATCTGCTAATACACTACGTACCACAGGTAATAATCTGCTAATACACTACGTACCACAGGTAATAATCTGCTAATACACTACGTACCACAGGTAATAAATAATCTGCTAATACACTACGTACCACAGGTAATAATCTGCTAATACACTACGTACCACAGGTAATAATCTGCTAATACACTATGTACCACAGGTAATAATCTGCTAATACACTATGTACCACAGGTAATAATCTGCTAATACACTACGTACCACAGGTAATAAATAATCTGCTAATACACTACGTACCACAGGTAATAAATAATCTGCTAATACACTACGTACCACAGGTAATAAATAATCTGCTAATACACTGCGTACCACAGGTAATAAATAATCTGCTAATACACTATGTACCACAGGTAATAATCTGCTAATACACTACGTACCACAGGTAATAATCTGCTAATACACTACGTACCACAGGTAATAATCTGCTAATACACTACGTACCACAGGTAATAATCTGCTAATACACTACGTACCACAGGTAATAATCTGCTAATACACTACGTACCACAGGTGGAACAAACTGTCAGTAGAAGGTAGAGAGGCTCTTCTTTATTTCCTCTCTCAGCACAGTTGGAGGAGGTGATGTGATCATTTGTTTGTCTTTGTGTGCGTTTGTAAGCAGGATAACTCAAATTGTTTCAAGTGGATTTCAGTTAAATTTTGTGGAAAGGTGGGCCCTGGGTGGGGAAACGTGATTGGATGTTGGGCCTTGTCCAGAAGATGGTATGGATCTAGGTTTTATTTTTTTTTACAAATCCTACTATGGCTACACCATGACGTTTCTCATGTAGGCCCTCACTGAAAGAACTTTGACTATGGGAAAAACGTCATCATCATGCCAAGCCAATCAGCACAGAGCAGGGCGGGTCACAGAGTCGCTGTAGTATCATTCATTGTTTAAATGAATAAAGAGCGTAATATTCTTATGGCTTTCATGAAAACATAACTTAAAAAAGACATATTTCAAGATTTACTTTCTTCAACTTTCTATATCTTGTTGTTATCAACAATTTTAGAAATGTAAACATCAGAATATACAGGAGGAAATGCAAGCAGTCAAGCTGAGTAATCCAGAACACTAATTCAGTCAGTCTGGGGTGTTTCTCTCACCAGTCTCCCACCCAGCCAGCTCATTACTCCCTTATCCATCACACACACCCATCTGCAGATCACACTACTGACTTTGCCAAAGGCTGTTCTGAACCATTGCCAGCCAGCAGCCCTTTGTGTGGAACCCTTGCAGGGACATTGGGACAGAGGTCTTGATAGAGAAGCATGAATGTTATCTGCTGCGATGGACTTTGGATTGAAGGCGGCTCTGATTTTAGGATCAGTTGGTAATGGAAGGAAGGAGACTGGAGGTTTGCCAGACTCCCTCTTCCTCAGATGATTCTAGCTGTCAGGTGTTTAATGTAAACTGGACTAAGCTGGAGATTATTGCATGAATGGATATCAGGATAACTAAGGATGCACGGTGTTGGAAAAAACTGACTTTGAGCTGTTTTCTATTCTGTAATGTATATTGTGATTTGAAAAATAAAGTTTTCTCCATGTGACTTCTGTTTTGGAAACATAAGATACAAAATAATAATAAAACAAAAAGTGTAATAAATAAAATAAAGTCACTTGAAACCATCCAAAACAATATAGAAAATATGAAGAAGCAAAAATCAGTACTGCAACAGTTCAACAGTCCTAGAGTTCAGTCCATTCGTTAAGGAGGGACCTTTTTGTTTTCCTCACAACTGCAGAATAGTTCAGTTGAAATCCATTTCACGGATATAAAAAGACAACTCAACAGTCCGCTCTGGGTTTTACTGTGGATTCCCACAAAACCACCTCTCCAAATCCAACAGTTCTGCAGACTCAGTGACTGTGAACACAAATCCATGAGATTATTCCCCCTCCTGACACAGACTCCAAAGGCAAGGCTTGTGTTTTACGCTGTTTTAAAGGCCTGGACTTTGCAACGTGATCTGCTGCAGAGGGTAGAGCTGGAATCTCTTCTCCACTGACCAAACTACTGTGGCGGCTTGGAGGCACAGTCATTGTGCATGCAGAGCCTGCATGTCACCAATGAGCAACAACGTGTCGTCCATCATGTCCAAGAACCCTTAGATCAGACTCAATGTTAAGAATATGGTCATGGAAATGAGTTTCATTTTATTTTCATATAAAGCAGCCAAGAACTTGTAGCATGATGTTTTTATATTACTTGCTTTGCTCGACATCACATGCAGAAACATGACTTTTCATGCCTACATCACAAAGCCACACTGGTCTGTCCTGACCTAATATGGGGGAGGACAGTCCACATGGTGACCTCTGAGGCTGTGATGAGATGATGCACAGTAAGTGGATGGCAGGGCATAGAATGTCTTCTAATGGTAGCTGAGCAGAGACACTCTTTGCCCTGCCTGTTGTCCGGTCAGAAGCCTGTGAAGCGTCTGTGCTGCCGGCTGTGTGGCTCTCAGGTCTTTAAAGGCTGACCTCACAAACGCTGGGCTGGACTCGGACACAGTTGTCGTCATTGTGCTGGTAGTTAATGATTCTGCCCCTCCATTTTTACCCTCAGTCTCCTTCAGTTCCGCTGCCTCTTTTATAGAGTCAGGAAATGGCTGCCATGAATGGACGTAACTTCCAGGTCAACAGACTTGGGGTGAGGGGTCATGGTTGGGTTGAGGGAGCCATAAACTGGATGACCAGGCAACCTTTTTTGGTGCTGGATGAATTCAGAAGCCTTTATAGTTGTTCACGTCTGCAGATGTGGTTGGAACATGCATGAAAATATATGAACCTGGGATTGTGAACATGTAGAGATGAGAGAACATCCAACTCTCTGCTTCTGCTCTCAGCTGACCTGTTTTTGGTTTTCTCTCCTCACTG
>CM075184.1:2871593-2946593 GCA_037577475.1 Chaunax sp. Z400
TCTTATTTGACGCCAGTTTCAGCTAAACGATGGTCGGACCATCAGGCCATCAAACCTCTATCCCTGCAGCCTCTGCTGTGTCCAAGAAGCTGCCTCTGCAGTCTAAACCAGCCCAGATTTATAGCAGGACCCGGTTGGAGCAGAATCCTGCTTAAGCAGTCGTCTGTGTTGTAACTTAAGAGGCAAATAAAAAACCAGATCGTCTCCTATCCTGGAGTCTGGCTGGAAACTGGAGGCCACCACATGTACAATGAGAAAAAGACAGGCGGTGCTAAAAACCCATGGTCTCTTCTCTTTGGCAACAGAAAGAGAAAGACAGAAGCAATAAGTCTGCAAACATTAGGATGAACTTGAAAACTGAACAGAAAAACATAGACTGTAGTTAAAGAGAGGATGCAGAGAGGAGGAGACAGGACAAATGGCCTGCAAAGAGGGAAGGAAACAGGTTAGCATCAAGACAAGTCTTTATGGGTGGATTAGGTGGCTTATGCCTGAGGCTGGGTGATGAAGTCAGGTAAGAAGTGATGCCTCAGTGTTGGAAACGTTTGGAAGCTCAGCCCTTGGTGCTATTGTGTTTTTTACACTTCCCACAAATCACTTGGGACAAGATGTGTGATGTCTCCCCTTCTAAATCATTTTTAACTTAATATAAGTTTATATAACTTCATAAGTGAGAGATAGTTTGCTGTTGAGCTACTGTGGCCACAGTGGTAAAAGAAATGTTTCATCTTTAACACACCAGAAACATTCATTGCTTTCTGTGCATAACCTGACCTAAACAGAGGTTTAAAAAGTCAAACCATCTATAGGCTTGTTGTAAGGGATCATGCGTATAAAATCAGACATTTATGTGATGCCCATAAATGTGGCACACAGAGACAGACACTTGTCCAGCATGATGTCAGAAGATATCGTATATCATATCAGTGAGAGGCCGTTTGGTCTGGGTCCAAATCCCTCTGTCATGACCATTACATGCGTGTCCATGAGTCTGGAGCCAAGGCCCACCTGTTCTCCTGTCATCAGCAACAACAGAGGGGGAGCCCGGCATGTGATCGATAGGGACAAGAGGTCACCATTGTTTTGGACTTCTCCAGCCTTATTAAGAAACTCTGCTGCACACATAAGGTTTAGTAACAGTCTCAGTATCAGTATGGTCAAAAAACCTGTTACAAACCTGACATAAATAGTGGCTACAATCAATCAATCACATAATAATAATACATGTATTTATACAGCAAACACCTAAGACCATACTGTCTTAGGTGTTTGCTGTATAAATACATGTATTATTATTATTTGATTGATGACTGACTGACTCTCTGTTTCACAAAGCTGATGAAAATGTATGAAAAGGCGCCTGAATTCTGAGGCCAGAAAAATGTGTCAGAATGGATCACATGCTGTTAGCCAATCAGGCAAACATGGTCGTGTGCTTTTCATTGTCGGACATCATGGTGACATGTTGTGTTGTTCTCAGTAGTAGTGAAGAAGAGGTATTTCTTTCAAATACAAACATGAACCTGTGTTTGGAGTTTGTCTGCTCCGAGTGGAGCGTCTGCTGGATTCAGTCTGTTTTGGCAGGGCTCAGAGAGATGACTGGGTCTGAGTCTTTATAGAGGAAAGCTGGTCCACTCTGTTACTGTGTTATATGTGTGGAGGTGAGGCCTTTAGAAGCCTTTGAACACATGCAAACACAGTCATTTCTGTTTGCTTCTGTCACACGTGAGGCCGACCATCTTCCCCTCTGCCTCCGATCGATCACCTCGTCCCTCACCATTTCTTCTCTGCTCTGTGGGATAAGAGTCTCTTTCCAGGTGGTGAAGAGGGAGGTGAGTCAGAGAGCAAGCAAAGAGGGCCTGAGGGTGAAATAGAAGCCAAAACAAAACAACGGAGGAACTATTCTGCTCCGGTGTGTGCGTTTAAATTGTGGGCCTGCAGCTAAAGAAGTGTGACGTCTAACACAGTGTGTGCTTTTTTAATAATCTATTAACATGTTACACGGCAGCTGATCTCATCCTCTGTTTGAAGCCTAAGGAGCTACTGATTGCTTTGTCTCGCCAAAATGAAGACATTTTCCATTGATTTTCTTCTTCTTTGAGTTAGCTGCTAGCTGCTAGCTGCTGGCTGCTGTTGAAGTCTTCCTGTTTAGGGCTGAAAACATCATGCCTTGTCAAAGTGTTACACCCCTGAAACCCCCCCTTCTTTGGGCAGAACAACACAGACCCCCCCCCCCCCCCCCCCCCCCCCTTACACCTTCACTGCATTTAGACAGAACGGCAGGGCAGAATGAAGGTGCACCAGCCCTACCTTCAACAGGCTGTGTAAATGAGGCTGTAGACAGAGTACATAAAGACAAAGAATAGTTCCTCCAGTGTTTCTTTAACATGTTTAAATGTGATTCAGAATTCCTGGGGGCTTTTGTTTGGGACCTGCAGATCCTTACCAGGCACAGCTCCCTATACCGCAGGAGACTGTGGGAAAATCAGTGGCTACAGGATCCTCAGATGAAATAAAATGAGTTACTGAGCTCTTCTTCTTCTTCTGGTTCTTGTTCCTTTCCTCTCTCTCTGTGAAAACCTTCAACTCAAACAGTTTGTATGATTTCATGTAGAGCTGCAACAATGAGATGATTGAAAGGATATTGGTTGATACCCGATTCATTAATTAATCATTTAATTCATTTTTAAAGCCAAACTTATCAAACGTCTTACATTTTAAAGACTACACAATTTATGGATCCAAAAAATCATTGGTAAATTAATCAAAAATGAGCATAATCTTAAATTGCAGCCCTAATGTTTATCCTCCAGTTGACCTAATAAGAGAAGGTGACTGTGACCATGTAAACTCTACAATGTGTTGCTTTTACAAGACCAAACTACACCACCTGATTACAGAACCACTGAATGCAACATAAATAAATATATGTGTTTTTCTTCCTAATATGAACTCTGCACAATGCCCATAGAAACAGGTACGTCTCAAAGTTCCCTCTCTTTGGCACACAGAAGGTTGTCAGGTTCATTCCCACTGAAAGTACTGTTTGGTTTAGGGGAGGGGCTTCACCTCGGTGGAGCATTGTGGAGGAGAAATCATCTGTTTTTGCTCTGAGATACTTTGATGTCTAAATCTGCAGAGATCTCTGATATACTGCAAAGTAACAGGCAAGCAGAAAAGATATGAAGCAGCTACGCTCTACTACAACATCATTCACTCACTGTCAAACCTCCACACTGTGACCCACCCAGTTAACACATGGGCTCAAGCAGACATTCAGCAGGTGAAGTCAGTTCATGTCCACCCTTACAGAAGGCCCAAAGTCTTTCAGGTTTTCTTCTGTCCCTACAGAAATACAACAGATACAACAGAGATGCTTCTGTTGTAAAAGATTAAAAGGACTTATTTTAGTCTGGTAACCACATCACACAAGATGGTTTAGTGTTTACGATGGGCGACTCCCATGCAAGTGGCGGGTTCGATTCTCTCACTTTCTTACACACATTCTTACACACACGTCCATGAGATCTGATGAGATCTGATGTTGGTAACATCTCATAGAGCATGCTCTCAGTGAGGGATGCAGACAGCCCTGAGGAGCCTCTGGTCTTCATTCCTTCCTGCTCTGCCAGCAGCAGAAATCATGAAATCAATGGAGACACTAGGAGGACCAGTGGTGGTCTAAATGCAGCAGAATTTATCTGTCTAAGCACAAGTACATCCGCAGGTGATGTGATGGGATGTTGGACGTTTGGTCCCAGTTCACTCCTCTGTGTTGGCCCCCTGTGAAGCTGGAATGCTATAACAGGAGGAGGAGGAGGAGAATGAAGGGAGTATTATGGGGGGATGGGAGTTTGGCTAGTGATCTCTTTCTTCCTCCCTTTCTGCCTATATATCTCTCACACACACACACACACACACACAGACACACACACCCTGCAAGTGGCCGTGTGGTTAACTCCAGCTCAAGTTCATTGTGGTTGAGTTCCGGGAGGCAGCGGTGTTGGAGGGTGTGGGGGGGTGGGTCGGTGGTGAGGAGGAGCAGTAATTAAAGAGCTTTGAGCGAGGGGCCCCTGCACTCTGTTAGATGCATTTCACTCCCCCTCCCCCTCCCCATAATCCCCACAGGAATAAACAAATTGGGCTTTTCAGCCTGCAAGCTGGGCCTGGGGGCTCCTGTAATGGGATAGACATGAGGTGTGTGTGTGTGCCGGGTGGAGAGAGAGAGCGAATACGAGATATGAGAGAGCGAACATGTGTTTCTTGGGCTCCCTGTGTTGTAGTGTGCGTCCCACCACAAGTGCAGTAAGTAGCTAATTGCTCCCAGTTCAGTGGTGAAGGGTGCAGACGGACGCAGAGGCCTCAGCTTCATTCACTTAATCCATGGCTTTTGCATCAAACCCACATTATACTTGGATCCCTCTTAAACACCTGAGCTCCCTGTGTGTATCTGTGTGTGTGTGTGTGTGTGTGTCTGTGTGTGTGTGTGTGTGTGTGTGTGTGTGTGTGTGTGTGTATCTGTGTGTGTGTGTGTGTGTATCTGTGTGTGTCTGTGTGTGTGTGTGTGTGTGTGTATCTGTGTGTGTGTGTGTGTGTATCTGTGTGTGTGTGTGTGTGTGTGTGTATCTGTGTGTGTCTGTGTGTGTGTCTGTGTGTGTATCTGTGTGTGTGTGTGTGTGTATCTGTGTGTGTGTGTATCTGTGTGTGTGTGTGTGTGTGTGTATCTGTGTGTGTGTCTGTGTGTGTGTGTATCTGTGTGTGTGTGTGTGTGTGTGTGTGTATCTGTGTGTGTGTGTGTGTATCTATGTGTGTGTGTGTATCTGTGTGTGTGTGTGTATCTGTGTGTGTGTGTGTGTGTATCTGTGTGTATCTGTGTGTGTGTGTGTGTATCTATGTGTGTGTGTGTGTGTATCTGTGTGTGTGTGTGTGTGTATCTGTGTGTGTGTGTGTGTATCTGTGTGTGTGTGTGTGTGTGTATCTGTGTGTGTGTGTGTATCTGTGTGTGTGTGTGTGTGTGTGTGTGTGTGTGTATCTGTGTGTGTGTGTGTGTGTGTGTATCTGTGTGTGTGTGTGTGTGTATCTGTGTGTGTGTGTGTGTATCTGTGTGTGTGTGTGTGTGTGTGTGTGTATCTGTGTGTGTGTATCTGTGTGTGTGTGTATCTGTGTGTGTGTGTGTGTATCTGTGTGTGTGTGTGTGTGTGTGTGTGGCCATTTTTAGCTTTTATTAGATAGTATCCAATGAGTTATTCACACTTTAGACTGCTAGTCCAGTTGCATTCCCTCCATCTTTATATGAACAGACTTATTTGAGCAGGGTTCAGTTCTATCTCTTATTAATAGCCTCTATGTGCAGAGCTACAGGGCAAATGTTCATTCATCTCTTTAAAAGTTTGCTAGACTTTCTGTTGTGTTTACGACCTCGTAAAAACGGACATTTGACCACTGGTGTTCCTCCTTTTTTTGTCATTGTAGAGATGTAATTGCATCCTCAGATGTCAACAATGAAGCACTGCTGATTCCTGTGTGAATGTATGTGTTACCTCACTAGCACACACATCCTCAGCTGGTACTAATCCTAATCTGTGCACCTCCAAACGGCTTGATGGGATCAGAAGTGCAAGAGCATGGTTTCAGGCAGGCAAATGAAATGTTTAAAGTTTAACTGCACACTTATCACATGACTGGTTGTGTTTGGTTAACGAGATCAACCAACATGATGCTAATGTGAACCGTGTGTGTTAAGGACTGCTTGTGTTTGGCCATCCACAGCTGATCAGTTCTAAAGTGTGTGTGTGTGTGTGTGTGTGTGTGTGTGTGTGTTTGTTGTGGGAAGGGGGAGGTGAAATGAATTCAGCCTCTCTTCTCTTAATGAGCTTCAAGCACATCTTATTTCACTGGCTGTGCCCCCCCCCTTCTGTTCCTCCAGCTCCACTTCAAGTCTTTCAGGACAACTTCAGAGGGTCTGTCATGTAAAGCAGCCAATCATTGACTAAAAGCTCCTTTAATCATTGCAGGTTTTATTTCCCCGGCCTGTCTGGAGGTCAGTGACCGTCTCTTTCCTACACAAAGGAGCTCTGTTTGTCAGGGGGTTGTTGACAGCAGAGAGAGGAGGAGACTTGGGACGTTTCACTTTGTTGTCCTGCAGGTTAAGTTATGCTCACCAGGTTGTTCATTAAACATTAGGGGTGTGAATCACCAGTTTCATCACCATACCATATTATATTGATATTTAGTGCTATATATATATATATATATATATATATATATATATATATATATATATATACGTGTGTTTATAAAATGTGTATATATACGTGTATATATATATATACGTGTGTTTATAAAATGTGTATATATACGTGTATATATATATATATACGTGTGTTTATAAAATGTATATATATATGTGTGTGTATATATATACATATGTATATATATGTATGTGTATATATGTATGTAGAGTACATCTTCCTACATTGTAGCGATCCACTACACCTTGTAATGTGCATTTTTCCATACTTACTATGTGAAGTGTGTCTTTCAGTGATGCTCTTTGGGAGGTTTTTCTAAAAAAAACAACAACTGATCGAACTGTTCAGGAGACGAAACACTGCCTCTGAACGGACTATGTTCCCTGCAGTGCTACAAACACGCTCAGACACTTGTACCAGGAATGCAAAGGTATGTTTTGGCAAGGTTTGCCAGTAGAGGAAGCTCAGTCTGGTGACTTTTCCACCACTCTAACACATTACCTCCTAAGACCAAAGACCTTTATACTCAGCACCTTCAACACAGGCTGGCTCTCTGGAGGCCCTGACAGCCTGGGTCCATATTGCACAAGGTGTCACCAAAGAGATCTTCAAGTGCCTTGGACTTCTTGGAAGTGGGAATGTATTCTAGAGATGACACAGAACAGAAGAGTATTATTTCAGAGGACAAAGTTTCTCTGATATGTACTTTAAACATCGACATGTACATGACATGTACATGTACATCGATGTTTTGACTTTCCATCGATTTAATTGGATCGTTGTTCAACCAATCGATATATCGATGCAGATCGATGGATGGTGTTAAACATCAGCGGTGTAGTTCTGTATGGTGGAGGTGCAGATGTTGCTGTGATCCTGTGGAAATGGATGAGAAACCTGACAAAGAGCAGCATGAAGCCTGCATCCTGCTGAGGCCCGTCTCTGCCTCAACGCCGCCTTGACAGAAATATCTCTGAAAGACTTTCTCAGAGAGGAAACGGCGTTGGCTTTGAAAGAAAGAGAGCAAGTTTGTTTGCATCCCTCCACTCCTCTCCCTTCCTCTCTCCTTCCTCTCTTCAGTTCCCCCGGATGCTGCCACAGTGAATGCAAGATGCCCTGCTTACACGACACACATCTGATCTCCCAGTTCATCATCGAGGCATGACCCCCCCCATCATCATCTGCTTCCTCTTTTCTCTTCCACTCTACATAAACGTAAAGGACGTCAGTTGCTCTCTGATCCGTCTTTAATCAGTCTACTGTATTCCATCAGTGGCCGTGTGTCTCTGTTGTTGCCAGGGTTCCTCCTCCACACTCCTCTGTTCCAAAGCACTGTGGTTTGGAACTCTTTCCAAACTCATCCTTTTGTTTTTTCCATTTCATTTTATCTGTAGAGCGGGTTGCATCTGTTCTGTGAAAGTAAAGATCTTCAGATGCTGCAGCACCAGTCAGGAGAATGGGGTCAGGGTGACGAGGGAAAGTGAAGTCTGAAATAGAGAACACTGAGAAGAGTACATTTTCTCTCTCTGATTTCTCTGCATGAGCAGTTCTGCTGTTCTACTTTCAGTTCCTTTGTACTTACAGTCTGCTCTCTGGTCTGTGTGATTAATCATACATATGTTGTGTTTGCATCATCAGTCATTTCATACTTAAGCGATTGTTAAACAATAGTTTTTGTGGCTTTTGTTATGTCTGCTTTGCTGACAGTCATGTTTTTTCAGAGTAAAGCAGAACAGAAATATGGCTGCTGCTGCTCTGTGAGATGTAATGTTGAGGGTTTGATGTTGTTGTGATTCTCATCCTGACTTTACTCATCAGATCCTGACGTAAAATAATCTGCTACAAAGTGATGTAAATGATAGCTGTAGACAAAGCAATGTCACCATAAAGTCAGTTCAGTTGCTGCTCTGGACAACTTCATCTTCACATCATCTTCATCAGTAGGAAGAGCTTTCCTGGTTGTCATGGGAAAGACATGAATGTTGAAAGGATGATGTCATGATGATCTTTGAAGAGTTGATGATCATGTGATGTAATGGAAAGCCACAGAATGAAACTGAATTTGCAATTAAAATGTACTGTATAGAACAGGAGCTCTTTAGGTCAACATATTATTGTTAAGATTCAACAAGAATGAAAATTCTTCCTCTTTCACTTTCGGCTGCTCCCAGTTCGGGGTCACCACAGCGGATGTTTCCCATCTCCATTGTAGATCTGGCACTGGTTTTATGCCATATGACCTTCCTGATGCAACCCTACCCATTTATCCAGGTTTGGGCCGGGCTTGTCAGAGTGTGTGTTTGTCAGAGTGTGTGTTTGTCAGAGTGTGTGTTTGTCAGAGTGTGTGTTTGTCAGAGTGTGTGTTTGTCAGAGTGTGTGTTTGTCAGAGTGTGTTCTCAGTTGTGAGCCAGCAGTACAGACACCTGAGCCGGCAGGCAGGCCCCAGCAGGCCCAGCACTAAGATCAGACCTCAGGCAGCTCCTCCTGTCTTCCATCAGTCTGGGTCATATCACTCTGCCCATATAGTGAGTGTGTGTGTGTGTGTGTGTGTGTGTGTGTGTGTGTGTGTGTGTGTGTGTGTGTGTGTGTGTGTGTGTGTGTGTGTGTGTGTGTGTGTGTGTGTGTGTGTGTGTGTGTGTGTGTGAGTGTGTGTGTGTGTGTGTGTGTGAGTGTGTGTGTGAGTGTGTGTGTGTGTGTGAGTGTGTGTGTGTGTGTGTGTGTGTGTGTGAGTGTGTGTGTGTGTGTGTGTGTGTGAGTGTGTGTGTGTGTGAGTGTGTGTGTGAGTGTGTGTGTGAGTGTGTGTGTGTGTGTGTGTGTGAGTGTGTGTGTGTGTGTGTGTGAGTGTGTGTCAGTCAGTGGCACAGACAGGTCCGTCTTCTTCTAATCAAGGCTGTTGGAAACAGAAGTGATCTTAACGTCATGCTCACTGGAGAAGAGCTGTCAGCTGTCAGTTAGCCTCAGAAGAACAGCCAGCAGAGTTGTCAAACAAGAAAAAAGGAGGGAAGGGAAGGAGGGATCTGAGGCAGAAAGAAAGCTGGTTTCAGGCCAGCCAGATGGAGGTGTGGAGGACGGTGAATGTATGATGGAGGCAGGAGGGCGATTTACTGGTCCCTAAAAGTAAAATATTACGCTGTCATTCCATTTGTCCGGTGGCAGATGGTCTCCCAGGCGCTGTTTGAAATGTCTGAGCCCAAAACTAATTTATCTGAATGAAAGATGTGATGACAGCAACATGGACACTTCAGACTCCATGTATTCACCCTGTGGATGTGTTGTCAACAGTAATATGCTCAAAAATCACCTTCATCTTCTGTCCTGTATGAAAAACAGGACATATTTTTCCATTGGTACAAAAAGATTTTGTTTTGTATGAACATGGCAAAACACATCATTATCATTGGATTCCACCAATATAATAATTAATTAATTAATTAATTTATAACACCGTACCAAAGCAATAACTAAAATAAGATCCATTTTCTAAAATGTTGGTTAGTTTAGAATCTGTTTACTATGAAGAATGAAGCTTACGTTTGGATCTATCTTTACAGATATTGCCATGTTCCAGATCTCAGCTAAAGTGTCATTACTGACAGAAATTATTGACAGAACAAAGAAGCTCCAATGATCCTTCAGATGTCTTCTCTTCTCTCTTTATTGCCCTCGTGCTGTTCTGGGTGCTGACCTGATCTGCTGAAGCTGCCGTCACAAGCTGAGATGGGTGGGCGCCTTAAGATTGATGTCTTCATATTCTGGAACGCCTTGGGCCAAATTAACGTTTATTGAGTTACATCCTTATTTTCCTTTTATGAGCGCCTAAAACAGGATTCCAGTCTCGTCATCCCAGGAAGACATTAACAACAGGCAAACGGCTTGGGATTGAAAAACACACAACCGCACACACTCATGATTGTGTGCAGCCTGTATTGTAGGTCAAGGTGGGGAGCTTTACTCCAACAGTTCAATTATGTTGTTATTTGGATGACTGCAGCATGGAAAATGATATTGTGATGAGGGGTTTGCCTCCACCTCCTTATGGCTGTTGATGATCCATTAGCACTTGTCATAACACTGGAGCTTGATTGTTTTCCATTCAGTGGGGATGCATAACCACATCTCCACTCAGTGTGATCTGAAGGCTGCTCCAAGCGCCGCAGACCCACACAGCAAATATTTGCACCACCTATTTAAACAGGAGATGTATCAGAGCGGTAGCAGAGTGGGCTGCTGTCATTTCTTCCTCCAGACTTGTAAATAGGTTTCTGTCATGTTGACTCCTTTTTCAGAGTGAACCCAACCTGTGGTGCTGTATAATGATAAAGTCTTATTTCAGACCTACAAACAAAACCTCAAAAAATATATGCATTAACAGATATCTTTTATTTGAAGCAGCAGCTGACAGCCACTTTTAGATTTTGACATCCCTGGTATGCAGATAATGGATTATGTGCACCATAGCAACTAAACCAGAGATGGGCTATAATTATCCTAAGTGAATCTGTACCTCTCAACCCTACACACACAGTGGGATATTGAAAAAAAACAAACAGTATGTTTAGTAGGAGTTTTGCTTTGCCTCTACAAATGAGTTCGATAGCTGCAAATTGGCAGAGCATTTGTCTCTAATTCAAAGAGGTTTCAAATATGTACACTCTTATTTGAGTCTAATTCTAAGGCATAGTGTCTAATTTAAAGCATAATGTATTATCTAATTACCAGTATTTTTATGAGACGGTGTGCATAAATGTTCTGATGCCCCTCTGCAAAAATCTAAAATTAGTCTTTCTGTAAAAAAACAGTTGAATTAAAACTTAGTATTACTTGAGTTCGGCATGAAAACCTCTCAGGGAACAGGAGCACAGAGAAACCTGATAATCACTTGTTTTCTCCTGTCTTCAGTATTAATTATCAGCTGACTGTATCATTACACCTCGAGTCTGCAGAGCCGAGTTCCTCTGAATTCAGGGTGACGCCTTGACTTAATGATTGACGTAGGAGTTGCTCTGACTCTTTGTGATGCTGTCTGTGACCTTATCTTTCTAGTTATCTTACTAGTTTGGGTTGGAGAGTTGGATCAGTCAGTTGGACAAGGTTCTGACTGTGACAAGCCTCTAATTTCCTACAGCACAACGGACCTCAGGCAGTGCCATCTCTTTGCCTTTTCTATAGTCTTCCTCCTCAAACAGACAATTAGTTTTTATTGATTTCCCATGGATCGTTCCCCGATGACTCATCCTTTCGCTCTGAGAGTCTGGCTCAGCGAGGAAATGCTTTCCTCAGGTTTCCTGCACTACTTAAGGTGATGTTTGTCAAGGTGGAAGGTCCTGTCTGGGCCTTGAGAATAGTTCCTCATAGTAGTATCTGGAGAAGATTTATAGTTTGTGTTCTTTAAGAGAAATAACAACGTCTTTAGTCATGCCGAGGCTGGCAAGAGGTGTGCTGTGGCGCCCCTGAGGAGCATTTGGCCTTCCTCAACTGTTTTGTGAGCATTTGACAGGTGAAATAGTGTGGGAACTGCATGGAATGTTGCTTTAAAATGCTTTTTGTTGCGCTTGTCGGGGATGTGGAGGTGCCTTGTGAATTCTCAATAGCTCTGTAGGATCCACTGGTGAATGGTTGAGTGCTGGGGGGAAATGGGTTCCTGCAAAAGCTGTGCAGATTGGTGCTGAGGCTCCTTCTTTGGGGAATCTGTCCACATTTCTTCCTGACTCTCACAGAGGAGTGGAGAGAGTGTGTTTTGTTACTAACATGTATTTTGTCTGTTTCTCAGTCTCAGGAGAGCTGCATGTGAACTCATGAGCTACACATTCTGCAGAAGCCCGGCTTGCTCTACACATCCTTCACCAAACAGCATAAGACTGTTATGTTCCATGTGTTGTTGAAATTACAATCAGTTGTAATTTTTGTCCTGGACAAACATGCTAAGAATCAGACCAATGATTACTTTGTTCACAAACTCTCTGAGTTTGGTCCAAGTCACTTTAGGAGCTGAGATCCAGCAGCGCCTTTTAAAAGATGGGAAGATGGTTTGGGTGAGGAATGGTGATGAAGAATGAGTTACCCACATTCTGATGATTGGGGCAATGGAAGGGTCACCTGGGGTCCTGAGAACTCAGAAAAATGTGGGGCGCTTCAGGCTCCCCTTCGCCTGGATTCAGGGTGTTTGTCTTAGTGTTACCAAAAAGGAGGACGAGACAAGTTGATGCAAACGGCAATGGAAGGAAGATTATGAGGTAAGGGAGAAGGGAGAGGCAAAGAGGAATGGATGAGAGGAAAGTGTTGATGGACGATATGGGATGATTAAAAAAAGGTGGGATTTGCAGGAATAGCTTGTGGTTACTTTTAGAGAGGGAGAAAGTGAGGCACAGAGAGGAGAGAGGGATTGTTCAGAGCCAGCGCCTGGCGAGGGCCATTGTTCATCTTTCCCCTTTGAGCTGAAGGAGACGGGAGAGTTTCACACGCCACTCGCAGGCATCCTGCTGGGCAGCTCCGGAAGGGGCCTATTGCAGCCGGTAAAGAAGGCCTGGCCATCGGGATAAATGACTCTGAATGGAGGGGTCTGTGTTTGCCGTTTTCTCCTCTTTTTCTAAAAGAAGCCAGAGAGGGAAAGAATTCAACCCCAACCACAGGTTGTCCGCTTTGCCTCTGGAAAGGCTCGGCTTTCCAAGTCACCAATTTAACTTCCCTCCACCCCCATTGCCCTCTCAAACCTCCACTCCCACCTCTTCTGGAATGCTCAGGGGTTTTGTTGTCTTGGGTGTGATTGTCTCATGAGGTTTCATAACTTTCAAAATGTGTGAGTATGAAACAAATGGATCCACAATATCTGTTACTTTGTAAACAGTGACCTAAATGACCCCTTTGAAGCAGAATAAACGGTGTAAAATGTCCTATTTCTTTCAATAAAAGGTTTACATGTAAAGGACGTCATACAGCTTTACAGTGGCTGCTGTTCCAGCTAATATAGGAGTAACAGAGTCATTGAGTATGGAATTAAACTGTATTTTTTGATTGATAATAAGACACCTTTATCTACAAGTATCCTCATTTTGTAGATATGCTGACTTAAAAATCAGTAAGTTCACTTTGCCTCTCCTTCCATCATCATAGTCCACATGGTTGGCTGTTTTATTACAGAAAATATGAATTTTGGTGGCAAGCATGGCCTTGTCCTGATATGTCCCTGTGATTTCTTATTGAATATACCTTGTGTATAAAGTTAACTGTCAAAGTCAAAGTGTCTTTATTTGGACTTAATGGAGATATACTGTTGATATACTTAAAGTCTAAATACTTATTGATAAATGTGAATTATCTCTTCAAAGCTGTTCCTGAAAGATCAGGTCATTGAACAGTATATTGTAATTGTTCAACTATCATGTATGGCTGATTGCAGGAGTGTGTTTTACGTGTGTGTGTGTGTCTGTTTTAGCTAGTAGTTTGCACCTGATTTTACTGGCTGACTGTTCTGTTGTGACTGGTCTGATGCAGAAAACACAGAGGTCAGTATAGTGAAACTGGCAAACACTCACTTGGAGATCTGAAATTTACAAGTCCAGTTGTTGCCCCAATTTCCAAATGTTAGCATCATGGAGCGTCTGGTGCCAACACACAGGACAGGGCTGCACAGCGGAGCCCTTCATGCTGCGTCAGTTTATAACTGAGAGCTGGACCTCAGAGCCTGGACTCCTCATACAGTCAAAGCCCATAAAGTGAGTCACAGCTCGACCGCACAGAATAATCTGCTCTTATTCCACGAATCCCTTCACTGTGGGTTCACATTCACAGACATGGACCAAACGAAGCTGCTAATACCCATCTGGCACACAAGGCCTGTTCAGGAATGCTGCGTTTACTCCTGTCCAAAATCTGACCATTCTGGTTTAGAGTCCAAACAAAGCTCTCATGAATATTTGTACTGATTAAAATATTGTGTTCACTGGTGACGTTTGTGTTGGATTCAGTTGTTCTGATATGCATACAGTGGCACAATTAAATGTAGATTTTGTGATACAGAATGTGATGGTAAATCTATTTTTGCACTGGGAAATAGATTTTTTTTATCTACAGTTTGACATTTATGCTAACATTTTAAAAATAAACCTACAGTTTACTCTGCAGTGACTTCAGTCATCAGTGTAATTAGGTTCATGTATTCATAGCTATGCATGCACCAATTTGTAGGGTAATCAAGTCTTGGAAAACATCTCCAAAAACTTTGAGATAAGGAATAATTCCTGTCTTCCTCTTGGAGACCACCATGATCTTAGATTGATTTGGACAATTTGATATTTTCATTTCATTTCATCAGAGCTGGTGATCAATAAATCTCAGGCAGATTACTGATCTTTGGAGGGTTTTCTGTTGGACGTTTTGGCTCAGACATATGGCTCGTGTATTTTTACAGACTGACTCCACTGGCTGAGACTTGATCCAGATGCTAGTCACACAAACTTTTCAAAGTTCACCAGCAGTCCTGGTTGTACAGCATCCTCCTGGAAATAGTGAAATTGTCCCACACACAGATTTCATGCTCCAGCAGAAAACCAATACACTTTCCAGTCAATCTAGGATTTCATTCTACCTGGACTCTGGTTCAAGCCCAGCAAAGTTAACATTCCCATTGGTTACTTCCCCCCCCCTTCTGCAACCCAGAAACATGGTTTTGATTTCCCTCAGCAGAAGAATAGATTTTTGAATTTGAAATGGTTCATTTTGTTTTGGCCTATTAGACAGTTTTGAGGTTTGGAACCCATGGCTTAGATGTAGTATATCATTACTTTATTCACTTTTAAACTCTAGTCATGTATGAACCCTTAACACTACACTCATTAGTGTTCCTAGAGCTGGATGTTGGCACTGACCTCTAGATTCTGCTCTCAGAATATAGTGAGAAAAACCAAAGTTCCTGAAGTCAAAGGTGTTTTCAAACTGCTTGTTTGGTCAGACCAAAAGTTTGAAACCCAAATATATTCACTTTACAAAGGCATGAAACAATGAAAGGCTTTGGATATATTCAAATGTGAACAGCTGAGAAGAAAATAGTACAAATGACTGAAACTACTGGTTCCCGACCCGTCAACCAATAAAGAGCCTGGAGGCTCCAAGTCTGGATAAAACCTCAACTTTATCTAATCAGACATGGGCAAAGCAGGCCAGTAGGAAACTAAGCAGGACCGTGGTACTCAGGACCAGGACTGTCGACTACTGACATAAACATCCATTGCCTCATTTCGTTGGCGGGTCACAGGGGGTTACAATGGGCGAGAGGCGGGTCGCGCCCTGGACAGGTCGTCAGTTCATCACCGGGCAAATGTATAGACAGACAAACAACCAATCACCCTCACAGGAACACCGACAGGTGTTTAGAGACACCAGGTCATCTATACTGCATGTTTTTGGACTGTGGGAAGAGCCCACACAGAAAGACTCCAGGTCAGGATTCAAACCCAGAACCTTATTGGTGTGAGGTGACAGTGCAAACCACGACTATGCCTCCTTGAAATAAACAATCAATCAAGACGATGTACAGAAGATGGATTTCAGGACTTCGTGCAGCAGCACTGAGGTCTGGGCTCAGCTGAAGCTCTGACCCGTACATCCCTGATGGAGGCCCCTGTTTAGGGATTTTTGGGGGTTGAGGTGGGGAGGATGGGGAGTTTTGTGTGTGTGTGTGTGTGTGAGAGAGAGAGAGCGAACTAGAGAGAGGGGGTCAGCTGGCCAAAGGGACAATCTGTGGATTAGAGCAAGCTTGGACACCAAGTGCTCACTCAGCACATTGCCCAGTAAATCTAGTGTTCACAGCCAGAGGCAGAGCTCAAAGCTTCTCTGTGTTTACACAGCCAGGCCTGACACACACACACACACACACACACACACACACACACACACACACACACACACACACACACACACACAGAATTTTGTTTATACTGAATCCAGTATGCATTTGCTCTGATATTCTGCTGTAAATCAGCAGTGATGCTCTTTGAACTGTAGACACAGATAAAACGACACTTAGGTCCAATCCCAATTCACCATTACCCACCACTTCACCACATCACCATTACCCACCACTTCACCACATCACCATTACCCACCACTTCACCACATCACCCCACCACGTCACCACATCACCATTACCCACCACTTCACCACATCACCCCACCACGTCACCAAGCCCCATTACCCACCACTTCACCACATCACCCCACCACGTCACCACGTCACCATTACCCACCACTTCACCACATCACCCCACCACGTCACCATTACCCCACCACTTCACCCCACCACGTCACCACGTCACCATTACCCCACCACTTCACCGCATCACCATTACCCCACCACTTCACCACGTCACCATTACCCCACCACTTCACCACGTCACCCCTACCACGTCACCATTACCCCACCACTTCACCGCATCACCATTACCCCACCACTTCACCACGTCACCATTACCCCACCACTTCACCACGTCACCCCTACCACGTCACCATTACCCCACCACTCCACCACATCACTCCACCACGTCACCATTACCCCACCACTTCGCCACGTCACCATTACCCCACCACTTCGCCACGTCACCATTACCCCACCACTTCACCACGTCACCCCTACCACGTCACCATTACCCCACCACTTCACCACGTCACCCCACCACGTCACCATTACCCCACCACTTCACCACATCACCCTACCACGTCACCATTACCCCACCACTTCACCACATCACCCCACCACGTCACCATTACCCCACCACTTCACCACATCACCATTACCCCACCACTTCACCACGTCACCATTACCCCACCACTTCACCACGTCACCCCTACCACGTCACCATTACCCCACCACTTCACCCCACCACGTCACCACGTCACCATTACCCCACCACTTCACCGCATCACCATTACCCCACCACTTCACCACGTCACCATTACCCCACCACTTCACCACGTCACCCCTACCACGTCACCATTACCCCACCACTTCACCAAGTCACCCCACCACGTCACCATTACCCCACCACTTCACCACATCACCCCACCACGTCACCATTACCCCACCACTTCACCACATCACCCCACCACGTCACCATTACCCCACCACTTCACCACATCACCCCACCACGTCACCATTACCCCACCACTTCACCACGTCACCATTACCCCACCACTTCACCACGTCACCATTACCCCACCACTTCACCACGTCACCCCTACCACGTCACCATTACCCCACCACTTCACCACGTCACCCCACCACGTCACCATTACCCCACCACTTCACCACGTCACCCCACCACGTCACCATTACCCCACCACTTCACCACGTCACCCCTACCACGTCACCCCCACCACGTCACCCTACCACGTCACCCCTACCACATCACCCCACCACATCACCCCTACCACGTCACCCCTACCACATCACCCCTACCACGTCACCCCCACCACGTCACCCCACCACGTCACCCCTACCACATCACCCCACCACGTCACCCCACCACGTCACCCCTACCACGTCACCCCCACCACGTCACCCCTACCACATCACCCCACCACGTCACCCCCACCACGTCACCCCTACTGTCACCCCTACCACATCACCCCACCACGTCACCCCCACCACGTCACCCCACCACGTCACCCCCACCACGTCACCCCTACTGTCACCCCTACCACGTCACCCCACCACGTCAACCCCACCACGTCACCCCTACCACATCACCCCACCACGTCACCCCCACCACGTCACCCCTACTGTCACCCCTACCACACGTAGGGGTAGGGCGTCCCAACTCTTGTTGAGACAGAGAGGACGGGTGAAGTTTGAGGGCTATAAGGCCCACCAAACAGAGGGTTTTCAGAAGCACTTCAAACAGAGGGGTAGGAGATATCTCCCAGAATGCCTTGTGAATCATCAGCAAGATCGTGGCAAATGTTTCAGAGGCAACAAAAAAAACAACCCAAAACACAAATGTATTTTCTTTGTTAAAAAGTTATGATGACCGTCGGGTCTTATTAGTTTACTGCCATTTCAAATATGTATTATCAACATTTTCTTCATAACAGAAATCTCCAGTTGTGTGTGTGTGTGTCTGCTGTCTCTGGACAAATAGCTAAAGTTATACTGTTGTTTTAAAGCTGATTTGTACATTTCAGAGCTGCATCTTGACACATTTCCTCCTTTTGGTGGCATATGACACCCCGAATTTATCAGAGCAAACCAGATCACGTCAAAAATACATGATTTGCAGACGTCTTCTGGACGTCCCCATTTGAGTAAGAATGACAGTTTTTTATACGTCTATTTTTAGATGCTATATCAACTTTATCAGCGTGACCTGGAACAGCTCCAAGTTGTGTATACAGCTTCATCATCCTCGTAACAGATTGGAAGAACAGTACCACTAAATAAAAGAAACCATCTTTCTTTGGTCATTGGTCCACCCAGAACGGACCAATCAAACCACTAGATGCCACTAAATTCTACACATTGAATGTCTAAAATAATTTGTCAAATGTTAAAAGATGTTCAAACCCAAGCTTTTGTCTAATTAACAGCATAAAATTGGTTAAAAGAAATCATAATTTCATTTTGGAAATACACATTGGTCTAAAAATAGGTCCACAAAGCTGATCTGTCTGTGTGCTACAGAAACCTTTAAATTAGTACTAAAAAGAAGTGAGGTAAAAATGTCCTTTTGTCTCTTCCATTTGCTGCTGCCTCAGACTTTAAACAGACTCAACTCTCTCATATCTCTTTGCCCTCCCCCCGACCCTCTTCTCTGATGGCTGCGCCTCACACCTGTCACCAAACCTCTTCCTTTTCATTTCTATGTTAGCATGTTAGCTTAGCCTCACTGCCCGTGTGAGTCATCATCTGAGGTCACTCCCCTTTTTCCTGAATCTCATGCCGTGTTCTTCACAAACATGGACCTAAAAAAAGGTTCTATAGTTGTATTGACATCTTACCAGAGGTTTGCTATAGTTTCAATGTCTATATTTTTACAATATGTCACAGGACATTTTCATCAGGTGTGTGGAAAAAACATCAACATTCTCCATGTCTGTTCCCTGCAGAACCATTGCGCCTTTAGCGGCTGACACAATGCCGTCACGTCTCATAGAACAGCAGGTGTCAGCCTTATGGGAGACCTGCAGCTGTTAGCACTCCTTCTGCCATCCGCCTCATCCTCCATCCTGTACGACGGCTCCATTGTCATCCACATCTTGGGTGTCTGACTTTAACATATGTGTCATCTTTGTGCAAAAGCAGGCATCCAGTTTGCCTTTAAGTCGTTAAATTCGTCGTGTCCAAAATAGAAAACAGAGAAGACCTGGTCTCCTTTGGACCAAAGATCAAGTGATGGCATTTCTGTCTAATTAACATTGTTTCCTACAAGTACATCTAACTTTATGTATAATGCAGTAAAAATATGCACTTAAGCATAAATATACAAGAATAAAGAATGATGATAAATGCAGCGTCTCAATGGATCAAATCCTAAAATGCATGTGTTTCTAGTGTTTGATTCTCATACTGCTGGTCATGACGTCTAACGAGTCTAAATAAAATACATTTCTGCTGGCTGCAGTGGGTTTTTCTGTGTTGGTGGAGGTTTTCATTCAGCTCAGTACATCCTACTTATGTTCTTTGGGTTCTTGACATTTTGCCCAGAGAAAATGAGATTTGGAGGATTATGTTGGATTATCTCAAGATGCTGACAGATATTTTCACTTGTTTGAAGTAAAATAACGCAGAAAATACACTTGAACACTTTGAGTTACACCCCCCCCCCCCCCCCCCCCCCCCCCGGTACAGTTATAGCTGCCCTCTTTCTTTTTAAAAAATTCAAATATACTCTCTCCACCCCCTCCACTGAGTGCCAGCCCACATGCCTGTCCAGGAGCCATCCACTCATCCCTGGCCAAGTCAGTGTTATCTTTGAACCGACTTCAGAGAGACTGATGGCCAGCCACGGATGATGGCACTGTCTGTGTGTGTGTGTGTACTGTATACAGCTCCATAGCAGCACTATCCTTTCATTCCCCTGGCCTGTTTGATCTGAGAGGCCTTTATTTTTAACCCTCAGCAGCAGGACGATGATATATCACTAAGCATGTAATTATGCTGTTTTCAGTCATTTGAAGGGAATAACGGACGGCATCCTCCCACATGCTTAGGTCGCACTTAGTCAAAGACACACTCAGCCAAGTTATTGCCTATTAACTGTGTGTGTGTGTGTGTGTGTGTGTGTGTGTGTGTGTGTGTGTGTGTGTGTGTGTGTGTGTGTGTGTGTGTGTGTGTGTGTGTGTGTGTGGATGCTTGGCATTCGCTTCAGTGAAGTACTGCACACAATGAACATGCAGAAATGATGGCCTGTAATTGATACTCTGGTCAGGTTGGGGGGTGCTAACATGGTTTGTGTTTAAATGCAAACCAACAGCACACACACACACACACACACACACACACACACACACACACACACACAGACACACACACACACACACACACACACACACACACACACACACACACACACACACACACACACACTCCTGCTGAGTTACGTCATGCTAATGTGAGTGAGCACTACAGTGTGATAAGACTGAAGTTTTAATGAAAGTCTGAGATGAGCAGGCGTGAAAAGAACCCTGCTGCCAACCTGCTGCTGCACATTTCAAACAGTCAAGTGTGTGTGTGTGTGTGTGTGTGTGTGTGTGTGTGTGTGTGTGTGTGTGTGTGTGTGTGTGTGTGTGTGTGTGTGTTAGCTAACCAGAGGGATGAGCTTGTGATGATGGATACCCAGGAACATTTGTAGCAATGCTTTGAAGATTAGCATCAACTCTCTTGTTTGTCCGGTTCTCTGTTTACTTCAAACCAGGTTGTATAAGCGATTAAAGAATTTACCCTCAGTTGAACAGTGGTACATGTGTGCATATGGTCTCCTCACTTTTTCCCAGGACAGCTCAACATGTGCTGCTGTGGTTACTGGCTCACCGCTTCAGATCTGCCTAGTCTATGGTGTGTAAATTAGTAGGTGGAGATGAGCCGACGTCGAAGAGGACCAGGGAAGATGAGCTCTTTGGCATCTTGAAGAGAAGTCACCGTAAACCAGAGACATCATAGCCGCAGGGAATTCAGTGAGTGTAGAGCAGCTTTAGAGTTTCCATTTGTTGTAATGGATAGAAATATCTAGAAGAAAAGAAGCAATATTGGATTTGTATGTGGACAGAAACACAACTCCAAACAAACGATTTTCTTGTTTTGTGTCTGTTTGATGTGTAAATCATGAATTAATTAAGACAACAACCTCCTACTGCTCTGTTGGTGCAGGAAGAAACAGGCTTAATCATCCCATTTAACAAAGTTTATTTGATTTAAACAAAGTTTATTTGATTTAAAAAAAGTTTATTTGATTTAAAAAAAGTTTATTTTATAGACTAAAGACTCGTCTTTCTCATAAAAGGCTGAAGAAGAAAAGGGAAAGCTGAAATTGAAATGTTCACGTAAATGCTGATGCACCTTTACTGTTGGACAGTGAACACGTTGAATCATCAGTGTGGCTTGTATTTAAGGGTTTGTTCACATTTGGCAAGTTTGGTTTGATTAAAAGGAACTCTGGTACGATTGCTCTGTTAGTGCCGTTCTTTTGAGCAAGTGTGAACACTGCCACCCGAACCTTGGTGCGCACCAAACAAGCGGGCCGAGACCCCATGAACACATGGGTCTCTCTTTGCAGCACACCTTCATCCGTGTGCAACGGAGTAATTCCAAAGTCTTTTATACGATTTTTAGCTCTTCCTGAGTTCTCTGCTGTAAGAAGGTTAGCCCAACAGGAAGGTGGCAAGTTCTGCTGCACAATATACATCATAAAAACTGTCCAGTCAGGTTGTGGCCATAACCATATGCCTACTGCTTTGTATCTTTTAGTTCAATGTTAAAAATGCCAGTGTGAACGCTAAGGGATTGAGGTTTAAAAATATTTCACTGCAAAATATCTGAGAAATTTCTGCTTTGGTCTGGACCAAGAAAAGCAAATACAAGTGTGGATCCACCCTCCATGTGAGTATTAGAGCCTAAGGCTATTAGCGGTGTGGTGACACCTTATCTTTATTATTCTTACACATCACATTGTGAATTAGTATTAGCAGAATTAGTAAAAACATTGTATCAGCCTCAATAGAATTAGTATTTTTGTTGTGTTCCCAATGAGCTCAGAGAAAAGAAAAGCATCTTGTGTTCTCATTCATCAGGTCGTGGTAATCTTTGAAGGTTGAATCTGAAGCAGCTGGACTTCTATGTAGGATTTGAAGACAGGCTTCTTTTCACATATTTAAACTTCTGAGGTCGTTAACAAATTGACAGTCGTTAAGGTCACACCTTTACATTTGGTTCAAAAGCTCTATTATGGGTCATTAAAGTCATTTAAGTAACACGTGGTTTGTTTGCCTAATGGGACATCATGTGAGTCATTAGCATTACTGTGAGTCTCACTTGATTCAGACCTCGTCTACATGGCAATGTTTTTGCTGACAACAGAGTTTTTTCTTTGCGTTTTTAAAACCCTCTGTGTTCACATGGTATCGTTTCCTAAACGATCCCCTTACAAACGGATCCACAAACACGACTGAAAACACTGTAGTCTGTATTCCAAGGCTGTATGTGGTGGTGTACCAACATTACAGAATAAGATCACAGTGGTGGTTCAGCAGATCTACATTGAAGGAGGGTTAATAAACTCAACGGAGTCTGTATCACAAACAGAACCAGACAGTCTGATGTATTTTTGTTGTTGTTCTGACCATAGTAGGCTATTTGCTGTCTGCGTACATGAATAAGGCTGACAGGAATGATAACAGGCATTCGCCAAACAGGACTGTGTCATCGTTTTCAGCCAAAGTTGCATTTTGCCTGTTTACACCATACTGATGCAATGACATTATGAAAAGCTTCCACTCTGAAAAGGTTTCAGTCCCCTAAGACACAGTTCTCGTATAAACGGAAGACCAAAACGCAACAAAAGGTTTCTGTTTTTAGGTGAAATGGTAGTCGTGTAAACGTCCTCTTAGACTGCGCTGTATGTGGATGATGGGTGGTGGTGAGTTTGACATAGATGGCTTCTCTGTCTTCTCTGTCCAAAATGTGAACATTGTTGTCTTCAGAGGAGCGTCCCTCGTCCTTTAGATGTAGGTGGACTGCTGAGTCCTGGTCTGAAGAGCTGGTTCTCCTGTGTTTAGTCATGTGTGGTTTGTGTCTTTAGTTAGGTCTAAGCTAAAAACAAGTGATGCAAAAGGGAGAGCTCTGTTATGATTGTGTTTGTCGTATATTTGGGATTGTAGCCCAGTCTGTTTTTGTAGTCCTCCATGCTCAGTGTCATTACAGATGAATAGCTGTCCTGTGTGTGTGATCAGTCAGCAGTCTCACATGGTGAAGAGTGAATGAACATGGTTGCCTGACAGCGAGGTGGGACACCAGCTGTGTCCATTGTCATTGTGCAGGGCTGCAGGATGCCGTGTGGTGCAGCTGAAGGCGGCAGGTTTGGAACAGTTCAGGCTGAACAGTTGCTGACATGCTGAGACACAGCTGTCTCACTGGAGCAATGCTTTTACAGCTCCACACCAGCAGCAGAGGGTTGGCAGGAAGACAGAGGACGGACAAAAGGCTTGACTCCTTCCCTCGATGCTCCCGTCTTCTCCTCACATTGTCAGATGGTTCATTTCTCCCCCTTCAGTTTCCCACTTTTTGTGGACACTCACATGCTGACAGAAAGGCGCAGCTCTGACCCTCCAGGTAGTCTCCAGGGAGGTCCGTGCCTAATTAACTGGCAGCCTTTTGACATCGTTCAAAGCGTGTGGCCACCCGCTCTCCGGGCTGGGCTACCATTGTGTGTTTTGGCCGCACTGATCTCTCCTCAAGTCTTCACACTCTTCATTTAACTATTTAACAGCAGCAAATTGTGAAATGGCGTAACAGAGGATGAATGCCACCAGGTTAGATCTGAGACTACGACGTGGTAGCTTCTGCCTGGTTTGGTCGGTTGCTGCTGCTGTAGGTGGGTTAGCTTTAGGCGTGGTGTCAGAGTGGGTTTGTGGGATGATCTCTGTTTGTCTTTTGGGGGGACCACCTGTCTTGTTTCACACCAGGTCTGTTCAGACTGGTTTAGGCTGTAGTAACCTACAGTGTAGGATCCTTGGTGGTCTTTGTTTTCTTTCTCTCTGCTGGAGGTTTGTTCTGACTCACAGCTCAGACTCCAACCTCTGCCAGCAGCAGCTGATGAGAGGGTTTAGTTGTCCGTCTCTCTCACCATTGGCCTGAAGAGCAGGTTCAACACGTCGGCCTGCTTTGTTACTGGAACTGGATAGAAACAGGAGCTTCCTTCTTTTCTCACTAACAACTGGCTATTTAGTTTCAACCTGTCAAATAAATAGCCAAACCAGACAACATTATTTCACTGTTCAGCAGTAAGCGAGATGACTTCTTGTCCCTCAGCATGTCAAACTGAGGCTTTCACACCTAACCAGGTTGAGCAGAGCAGGCGACCCATAAGAGGGCAGCTAGATGTCAGCCCATTTCTGACTGGACAAAAACCCTCTAAAATCCACTGACATCTGGCTGCTGTCATTTGTTGAAAAGGGTTCAATGGGTATTCATTCCCAGGTGAAATGACTCTGCAGTAGTAAAGGTATTTGTCAGCTCCATCTCTGATTGACAGTGAAGTCAACGTGACATCCATGTAGTAATTTAGACCTTTTTTCCATTGCAAGGCTGACGTTCCGTTCTAGGAGTTAGTTTTCAATCCGTCTCCATTCAAGCAGCACTTCCAGCATCATTTGTTCAGCTTTGAATCTGGAAGAGGGCATTAAAAGTGTTACAGGAACCACTGTAACATTTTCACTGGCCTCCATGCTACTTTCTACTGTGGTTTGTTTTCTTTTCGTGAGGCGAATCTGGAACAAAAACAAACTCCTTCGATAATGTGAAAATCATCTAATACAGATCAGCTTCTCTGGTGTGAACAATAAAGTTTTGCTGTATTTCACATCTGTTTAACGGGGTTTGACTACACACAGCTACTGTACTTGTACCATATGCTATCACAGGAGAATGAACTGTGTGTGTTTGAACAGGATTCTCTTACTCCTTGTTGTTCTTTTAGTACATGTGCTTGACTTTTGTACTGAAAGGAACTGCCTGGAGGATGTTGCTCATCCTCATCCTTCTCTTAAATCCTGACCACAGCACAGGCAGAAGAGAAATGATTTACCTGGGCTTTGTACCCAGTACCAGTAACCCAGTACAAGTAGTACCAGTTTGATTCTTTATGTACACAGAACTGGGAAAAAATACTATTTGCATGGTTTTGCTTGCAGCCAATCGGAGCAAGTGTTCTTGTATTTAATGCAATGTCTGACTGGCCCCTACTGCAGCACTTACAACCCCTACAATTTGTGGTGTGGTGAAGTCGAGAGCAATGTGTTTGAGTTCCACGTTGGAACGTCAGCATGCTGAGATGTCAACAAAGCATTAAAAACATGGCTGTACTACACGCCTCTACTCAAGTGAAGGCTTTCATTCACATGCTGAGTATCAAACGCTCACTTTATTGGTACATGTGTTCTAGTCCTAATGATAAATATTCATCCAATGTGTCTAACTATAATGATCGACCTGTTTTTTAGTGTTTGTTGGCTCATAAAAACATTGTTTTCTCTGGCAGAACACACTGAAAGGAAGCCTTTGGCCCCCATGTTGGACTGTACACACATTTCTGCACATAATTCATGGTCAACAATATTATTTTTCCTGATCTGGCCCTTCAAAAGTTTCTGTTTTGTATTTTAAGGAAGCCATAGGACACTGTTGTATGACGTTTGTGTTGTGCATGTACTGTACGCTGCATGTATTTTTTTGTGCTATCATATTAAACGTTTGCACTAGTTTAATGATCATTTGTGTGTGATTGTCAAAGCAGCACACAATGATGTAATACTTCCAGAACTATTGAAGTGTGTACCACAAGACTCCAGTACAGTAAACCATACATATACTGTCACATCACCCTGTTCCTGGTCCTGGTACATCTGTGCAGTACAGTGTGTATGATGGTTTCCCAATAAAGCTCCTCTGGCTCTGGTTGGAGCCAGTGGCATCTGCTTTTTAAAGCATGTTTGACAAATGCATGGCCTGTGATGTGGCTTCTTGTTGATACAACTCATGCTCCAGCTCACGGACTCTAATTTAGCACAGTGTAAACCCTCCCACACACACACACACATATCTGAATAAAACAACCATTTGCTTATAGTTACAAATCCAGTACAGCTCACAACCCTGAAGTATAAGCTGTCTATGGTTTGGAGAATCAGGAATTAGACTTAGTTGGGGATTTTCAGGTCTTAGTCTGTACCTGTCTGGCTGTGATTGTTCTGCCTTCTCTTTGAGGGTAAACTACACCCACCCCAGGCCCCAAGGACAGCAGATACCTGAAACCACACAGGAACACACCAGTTTTTGTCCACATACATGTGGATATTTTGTGAAACAAATAATTTCCTCTACATTTAGGTGTCTTGTCAACACAAAAAAGAGAGTTTTTAGTAAATGAGTGTCTGTGTGCTTGAAAAACAGAGCATTTGGGAAATAATGATGTCATCTTCTCAGTGTGTGCATGCCGTCATTGCTTTGTGTAATGTGCCTGAAACAACAACAGTAGCTGACTACTGGTCTGCCTGTTTGGTCCACTTGCCAGAGAGGTTTTAAATAGTAGTTTAAAGTAGTCGTCAAAGAAACATATACATAAGTACTTTTAAGATACTTCTGCCAAATTAGAATAATTAAAATATTGTCACAACAGAAGCTCAGGATGTTTTTTAGTATTTAATGCATCATTGATGTTTTTTATCACTCAACATACTGTACATGCTTTAGTTTTTTGGCAGGGGAAACATTGGTTAGAAATATTCATATATGTGCAGAAAAGATCTTAGAGACTTGGACGACATCATCCTGATCTCACTCCTATTAGCGGAGAGTTCTGGAAACAAGGGGAGGGGCGAGAGAAAAAAGCAGGGAAGAAGAGAAAAGAAGGGAGGCAGCTGAAGGGGGAAGAGTGAAGAGGGGATGGTGGAAAGACAAGAATGAGGAGAAAGAGTGGGAAATGAAAAGAAAGGGGCCATTAATTTAGTGCTGTGGGAGGGATCTGAAAGTTACTGAGCTCTCTCTGCCAGGCCCTCCTGGGTTGACTGATGCCTTTGTGAGGAGGCCAGGAACCTACCCCCCCTACAAACACACACACACACGCACGTTCCAAGACGCTCTGGGTTTGTTGCGGTGGTATGGTTTTAGTGAAATAGACACACATATGCACACAGATGGTCATTAATGTGCTTCAAAGTGAGAGCAAAATGGGAAACCTGAATATATACTTCCTCCTCTGGATGAGACTTGTTGGGATGCACATGAAAATGTGGTGATGGTGATGCTGAGCATAGGGACTGTGTGTGTTTGATGAAGTATTTGGGGATGCCTTGTTTGTCTGTGTGCACAGTCTAAGCAGATCAGACCATATTGAATGAGTACATGTTTGTTGCTGATGTCATGTAATGTTATTTGTTATTAAGCAAAATGAGGTTGAGTTGCAGGAGAAATTGAAGATGATGATAGATTCATAATGTCGTCATATGCCCCTGTCTTTTACAGACGAGCTACCTGGAAGCCCCAGATCAGGGCAGCAAAACATTCAGTCTATTTTGTGACTGACTGTAACAGGACAGGGAAGCAGACATTCTGCTTTGACTTGGCTCTAGTATTTGCTCTTTGTCTTCTGATTGACTTCATAATGTGATTTTCGGTAAAGCAGAGGACCACCCACCGAGAGGCGGGACCTGCTCTGAGGTCTCTGCCTGTTAAAAGGCACTTTTTTTCCTCTCTACTGTCTCCTAGTGTTTGCTCATCTGGGAATTGTTGGGTCTCTCTAGAATAAAGAGTCGGTCTAGACCTGTTCTTCTCGGAAAGTACCATGAGATAACTTTTGTTGTGATTTGGCGATATATAAATAAAATGTGTACTTTTATTCTTTTGGTAAGTGTTGACAATCCACATCTGTCAGCACCGAAATCAAAAAAATGCAGCCTTTTATAAATACATATTAACCTTATTACCTAATTACACATCAGGGCAGCAATAACAAAGTGTGATGACATGCAAATAAGACGTATCTATAAAAGTGAACCCTGACAGTGTCACAGTATTATGTTGTTTTATTTTAATGACACTTGAATGGTTGTCTTTCAGACGGACTGAAAGATTAGTGTTTCCCTCATTAATCACCTTATTGATCATGACTGCTGAGTATCAGTGCAGTCCAACAGCAGTGTCGTATCGGTGGTTGTTTGATGATGTGATGTGATGCGTTCAGGGCTGCGTTTAAATGATGTGTAAATGACATGAAACTACCTGAGGCTGCACAGATGTAAACTCAACGTCATGACATTGTTTCCATCTGTTCGACATACAACACATGTTTTGATGTTTGAACAGAAGAGATTGATTGTATGAATGCCATCCATATTAACATCAGGCATGTTTATTGCTCTGTTTGAATGGAAAAATAAATCCAGCAGGAACCATATTAACTCTTGCAGTATCGCCACAGGCTATAAGATGAATGGAGTGTGTTAGATCGTAGTTTACAGTAACAGCTTGTTGGAGGAATGACACAATCTGCATGGCAGAGGGAAGACCAGAGAAACGCTGCTAATATATTCAGTGTCCTAAAAGAAGAAAGGAGTACTGCTGACAACAGCTGCCTGACATCAGTTACATAAGCTTATTAGGCTGAGTCTTTATTCATACTTCTAAGCAAAATCCTTAAAGTTTCTAGTTGTGTAACATAAAGTAGAATCACAGAACTATAAAAGACCCACACAGCTTGAATATATTAATTTAGAGGTCCTGGTCTCAGCTGCTTAAAATAACAGCTTTGAGAGTAAAAGTTCAAATGCTTTGTCATTCTGATGATCAGCAGAGACCTTGAAGACTTGCAGTAGAAGAGACATGATTTGCTTTTACCAGATTGGAGACCTGAAACAGATGTATAAACAAGCCTCTCTGGTTATTGTACTTCCTCTGCTGTAATCTAGGGAGAAAGGACTGTTAGCAATGACCTAGCATCTCTAAATCAAAACGCGTCCTTGTGCCCTAAGTGTATGAAAGAGTTGGTCTGTCCGTCCATTAATAACAGCCTTTTAGAGGAGTTGATTTCTTCTATGATTGTTGCCATATTTGTCAGATGAACCTTCGTCCTATGTATGGCAGCCATGATAGAGTTAGCCAGGGAGCAGCTAATGACATGAGCAACACCACCTTTGAATTCCCTGACTGACTGTTGAGGTCAGTAAGTGAGTTTTAATGATTGCACTGAGTCACAGACAGATGTATGTTACTGCTGCACCATGAGTGATCACATGGGTGAGAGTTCAGCTGGATTGGTGGGTTTCCCTGAGAACACACAGAACCAGAGCTTTCATGTGTGTCACAGTAAAGCCCTCCTCTGACTGGTCTGCAGCCAGCCTCCTCTTCCTCTGCTCAGTGTTGTGCTGTTTGAATCGGTTCAGAGGCATTTCATTAAGGTGGAACATGTCTGATTGGCTCTGACCCTTTCTTCCTCTGTGTGTGCAGGAGTTCAGGGCAGCGCCGAGTGTTCGTGTGGGAGGAACCACTTCACATGTGCGGTCAGTGCTTTCGGGGAGTGTACCTGCATCCCGGCCCAGTGGCAGTGTGACGGCGACAACGACTGCGGCGACCACAGTGACGAGGATGGATGCAGTGAGTTCACAATCCTCCTTCGTCATCCTCCTCTGTCTTTCCATGTTTGTTTCCATCTCACGGTGACTTATCCTCACTAAGATTTATTGACTCTGAATGGATCCAGTTTGAAAGTCAACAAACACTGATGCAGAAACTGGTTCTGATTGTTCATGGTGGAGAAAGGCAAGGGGAAAACATCAAACTGTAATAAAGATCTGCATTATGTTTATGTTTATTCACAAAGTACAGAATCAATACTCTTCTGTTTGATTTGATTGTTGTAATACAATTACTTCATCCGTTTGTGTCATTTATGGATCATTTTCCTTTAATTAAAGGTCTCCTCCACACATGCAGACACACATAAAAATTGGTTGGTTGCTGCAAATTTAGGTTATAGAATCATGACTGGCTTGCAGACTGTTGTGATTCCAAACTCCTGTTAAAGTCTGCTTTTCAGTGACCACAGAGGAAATGTTAACTTTGAACAATGAATGTGAAAACAGCCTCATAATGTGACTCTGCACATACGTCATTCTACACAGTGAAGATTTCAACATTAATCTGTAGGACAGAATAAAGACGTATTCTTAACTGTAGGTTTACTTCAATATAAACATGGCTTTCAACAAAACCATTTTTAATTAAAAAGAAGTAGCAAACTTGTTAAATATAAAATGTTATAGAAACACACCCTCTCTACCCATTTTCTGAAGAAAATAGTAACTGTTTTTTTAAGATTTTAAGACTTGTCTGACCAAAAAAACATTTTTCAGTTCACAAATGTCTGACCAGACATTCAATATTTATTATATATATTTTCTATCACCTTTTTGCACCATTAAACACAATATAGCATTAAACATAGTTGTTTTTCATCCTCTATCTTGCTAGCTGTAACTCATGTTGGTAATGGGAGGAAAGAACCATGTGTGGAGGCCTTCAAGATCGATCACTATCTAAAATCATCTGGTCCACCCCCCACCCCCCCAGTGTCAAAACAGTATAAAGGTTGTGTTCTCAGCCTTCAGTGTCTGGTACTGTTGTTTTAGAATTATTGATGGATTATTTCATTTCTGCTAATTTTGGTTTTAAAGATTTTCTGTTATTGTAAAAAACTTGAGCTCCAGTCCATATTATCATGGGTCCCTGGAGCAAGGTCTTAAATTCCCTCTGGTTGTGCTTTGCAGCCTCCTAGTGCAGATTTTTGCAAGGGAATCACTTCTGAGTTTTACTAGAGAGGTAAAAGTCTGCTCAGGCAGTTTTCCTGCATAAATAGTCCACAATGGTAAGAAAAAATATAATTGGGCCCATATGGATCCCATCATCACCCAGTGAAAAAGTGAATGGTTCACTGGTCCTGGCGGGATAGTATTTCTGATGCAGAAGCAGAACGAGGCTCTTTGCATGGTGCATGCCCCGTGCAGAAAAAAAATGCTTGAGTGACTTTTGGCACCAGACGGTGTTTGGCTGGAGGAACATTTTGGCAGCAGAGCTAGACAGGAGTATTTTCCTGCAGAGCATGTCAATTTGTCAAGTGGAGGAGATCTTCACCGCTCCTCTTTTACACTTCTGTGTGTTGATGTGAAATGTCAGAGGGAGGGTCTTCTTTTCTCTTCCTCCTGCTTGCTTATAGAGCAGAGAAGCAGAGGCTGCCCTTTTGTTTGACACTTCCTAAGCCTCCTTGAGAAGTGTGTGCATGTGTTGATATTCTTTCTCCATCAGTCGTCCTCTGTCACATTAAGCTAGTTAGGGGTTGTGAGAGGGGATGCTAAATGTTATTGATCTCTGGCCAGCTGAGTGCTCAGTCTGAGACTAATCGCCGCATATCGACATGCGGTGCGCTTCTTATTTAAAAAGATGCATGGAAACAGCTGACAGCAATCACAGCATCTGACGGGGCCTACCTAATCCATTAGTACTGTCTGATCGATCATCTGCTAAATACTGCAGATAAACTCTTCCGGGTTTATTCCCACACTGATGCACTTTTAGGGCACTTACCAAACCAAAATACCAAACAGTCTGGTTCCAGCGTCTGTTAGCATTTGTTTTGTCTGTTTTACATCAATGCTAAGTAAATGCCTTGGAGTTTTGGGCCGCTGGACGAAACAATGAAGCTGAAGATGTGACCAAGATAGATCTGAAGGACTCGCTAGATGATTAAAATGATACAAATTAAATAAAACATGTATCTTTCTCTGAGAAATAATGAAAAAAATTTAAACAGAAACAATCTATTACCTTTCTTCACACAGAGATTGTGCAATACTGCTGCAATGAAGACCCTTCATTGCATTGACACTGAACCAAACAGTGGCTGTATAATGCCATCTCAGTGGGGGATTTTTATAGCCGATCATTCCAGACACAAAAGAGACATGACTTGAACCACAAGTCAAGTATCTAGTGTGACATGCATCACGTGTATCTGGCAGCACTTTCTAAATATAAACTGTCAATAACAAACATTTACTATCAGTATTATAAGGTGGTTTCAGTTGGCTGTGTGGCTTCTTTGAGTTGCTGCTAACTCCTGCTTTATCGTCATTCACACCAACACCACTGCCCCATCCTGCTGGCTTGTCAGTTCATCCTTTTTACGCAGACATTGAATAAACTCTGCCACTACCTCTGCTGCTGGTTGAAAGGTGGAACAAGAGACCCCCCACTTCCATCTTTGTACTTTTTATAAAGAACACCGAGGCAGAAAAATGGCAGAACATTCCCATCTTGAATAGGATGTGAAAAAAGGGCTTATGAACTTGTCAGAGCTCCAGAGTCTAGAATCTAAATGACACCCAATTGTTTTGCAATCTGTGAAGAGGGCTTGAAAATAAAAGTTCATTTTAAGGGGAACTTTGACAAAAAGGTTGGGGTCTTTGGTTATAAACTTACTACTGACCTACCACATTTTTTTGATTTCTATTTTTCTAATTTGTTATTCTTTAATCCATCCATCCATTTTCTGCAACGCCTTATCCTGTGAATGGTTGCATAGGGGCTGGAGCCTATCCCAGCTAACACTGTGCAAGAGGCTGGGTACAACCTGGACAAGTTCATCATAGGCCCAACAGATAGAAAGACAAACAACCATTCACACTCACATTTAGGGTTTGGCATCGTTTGGATTTTATTGATTGTGATTCCAGTTCTGATTCTGCTGTTCGATTTCGGTTCTTGATGATTCTAGATTTCTGGTTCTTTGAGGGGCAGGGTCAAAACAGGCCATATGCATATTTCACAGAAGAAAATGTACCTTAATACGAGCCTGTATAAAGAATGTATCATTCACTATGAATGACACTGATTCATATATTCATGTCACGTGAAATTTATTTATGAACTGGTAAAATTTCTTAACGATTCACATGAAATCAGAGTTTTGGAACCCGTCAGTTCTCGATGCCCAACCTTACTCACATTTACACTTATGGGGAATTTATAGTCATCAGTTCACCTCTACTGCATGTCTTTGGACTGTGGGAGGAAGCCGGAGTACCCGCAAGGAACCCATGCAGACATGGGGAGAACATGCAAACTCCATACAGAAAAGTCCCAGGTACTCATGGGATTTGAACCCAGGACCTTCTTGCTGTGCATCTTGCTACCCACTACGCCACCGACACCCCACATTTTTTAAATCACCTACTGATACAGTCTGCCACGTCAAATATTGGGTCCAAGTCCATTCAGTCGACTTAGGTGGTATTTCTTGGTGACGATATCAAAATTCAAGAGGTTCTTTTGATTGAAAAGTGTCTTAAAGTCTTCTAGCTCTCACATCTCAAAGTTAAAGCCTATCTGAAAGATTGATTTCCTCACTCCTACATCTGCTTGTGAAATGAAAAGACACCGTGCAGCTAAAAGACCTTCAGTACGAGTCAGAGGTATTTGCATGTGTGCGTTTGTGTGTCACTGAGCCCACGTGACTCAGCATCCATTACGCTGATTGAATAAAGCCAGTCGGATCGTCAAAACAGGAGTGAAATTTCATGGTTTTTAATGACATTTTCTAAACACAGGAGAATCGAGTTTGCGGAGGCTCAGTTTCAATACACAGTGGAGAGAAAGCAGTTTCCAAATTTCTACAAGAACAGTAGTCGTCTATAAGAATGTGGAATCACAATGGACACACACATTCATGGACAAACATAGGATAATACTTCTTTTCAGCAGGATTGTTTGTGACATTCTGGTGTTGTTTGAACTTAATGTATTGAACTTAACAGACTTAATGTATCGTTTATACCAATTTATAACAATTTATGCCAATTTAACTATTTCCAGGAAATTGTCCTGGAGGAATGTGTGTTTTGTGTGTGAAACTCGGCAGCATAGGAGTGAAGTGGTTGTTTCTGTCAAGCTATTTGTGCAAACTTCTGATCTAATTACAATATGGGAATCATGTGGAAATCATAGAGTGCACATGTGGCTGTTAGGTGGCTGTGAATATGTGTGTTTGTGTTGGTGTCTTGTGCTTTCGTTTCCCTATATAATGTTTCACAGCAGTATGGAGACAAAAGGGAAGAGAGGGGAGGAAGCATGAATCATCTGTGTGTGAGTTAAGATAAAGTATATGGTGCTGTGGTTGGGTAACACTGAGGAATGGTCCTCACATCTCGCCGCTCTCCTCTTCACCCCCTCTTCATATCTGTCTGTTTGTAGTGAACCTCACTGGGAGGACAGGGGCTCACAAACACAAATTGAGAATGAACATTTGAGGTGAAAATGAAGTGTTTAGAGGCTGCCTGATGGAGGAAATGATTGTTTCTTCTTGTATTCTAGCTGAATTGATCCTTTGATGGCCCTGATGTCTCTTTCAGTATCATCTTTATCATCTTTGTGACAGTAGAACACCTTCATCTTCTTCTGCCCTGGACAGTCCTTGGCTTTCTTCTGCTTGGTGCTGCGAGTGAAAGGTCACAAGAATGTTCCAAGTCAATCCTATGTATAAGGTTTGTGATATCTCGCAAACAAATGTGCCATGTAAACAAGTAATTATACCGTTCATGAACAGACATATTGTTTACTGGCATTATTTTGATATTTATACAGAAAAGATGTTGTTTGGAAGACTACAAGTTGTGTAATAGCATAATGTAAGGCATGTTGGTAAGAAGGTGCAGACAGCGAAGTGCCCCTCGCTGTTGAGAGGTGAGGCGGTCTTCACTGTGGGATCATAAATTGAAGTTAAGTGACTATTTAAGGGAGCTTTCACCCCTGAAAGTCTGAACCAATGTTGGGGTTTTTGTTACGTTGTATACATTTGATCCGGTTAGTTTTGGTTTCACGTTGTGATTTTCCAAGTGCATGAGAGATCTTTTCATTACATACTTACGTCATGTCCTCATCGTCTACATGGGATCCAGTCGACTTTTGATTTCTTCATCAGATCATATCACTATTAAATACCTCGTCTCTTCCTCTCCCCAGTTGTTACCATGGCTCATTTTTTATTTCTTCCTTCTTCCATGTGTTTTTCTTCTTCTTTTGTTTATTGACGATTGGTCCTGTAATTAATCCGAAAGTCTGACTGAAAAAGTCTCTAAATCATCTAAAAAAAGTGTTTTCACACTGTAAATGAACCGAACCATAGTTCAGTTTGATCCGGACCGAGACCACCTCGTTATGTCGGACCAAAGACTGGGTGTTTGATCTGGACCTTGGTCTGAGGGAGGTTTCACACTTGCAATTTTGGTCCGGATCAACTTGAAAAGTGCGAATGTCCGGACCAAACGAGGTAGGAGTGAAAGCACCCTTAGTGTGTTTACAAGGTTTATATCCCTAACAAATCCTCCACAGTGAGCATCAAGACTGAAATATTTTAATTAACTGTTTAACGGCAATCCAGTAAAAGCAAAAACTAAAAAAATAATTTCAAAAGTACAGTTGTTTTGATTAAAAGTAGCTTAAAACATGGTGGAATAGGAAAAGAGTTCCACCTAAACATCTAAACCGTCATTCAAAATCTTTATACGAGATATGACATCTCTCAAACTCAAACAAAACTTGTGTTAACACTGATTTTTTATGCCTGCATTATTATTACCAGATGGCGTAATGTTATCGTCTGAGACAGTTAAAAGTTTTTATGATGGATGACCCTCACTTCACTGTTGACACAGGTCTGAAGATGGTCAGATCACAGACACCCTCTGAGTGAAACTGTGCAGGTATAACAAGCTCATTTTATTCCACTATGCTGACTACATATGAGAATGGAACGTCAGTATGAGTTTGTCTCAGCCTCAGTTCATCTTCACAGTTAGGGTCAGGAACAAACACCCACGTTATTTCAGAAGCTACAGATGTCCATACGCTCTAGATGTCCATACGTTCTGGATGTCCATACGCTCTAGATGTCCATACGTTCTGGATGTCCATACGCTCTAGATGTCCATATGTTCTAGATGTCCATATGTTCTGGATGTCCATACGCTCTAGATGTCCATATGTTCTGGATGTCCATACGCTCTAGATGTCCATATGTTCTGGATGTCCATACGCTCTAGATGTCCATATGTTCCGGATGTCCATACGCTCTAGATGTCCATATGTTCTGGATGTCCATATGTTCTGGATGTCCATACGCTCTAGATGTCCATATGTTCTGGATGTCCATATGTTCTGGATGTCCATACGCTCTAGATGTCCATATGTTCTGGATGTCCATATGTTCTGGATGTCCATATGTTCTGGATGTCCATATGTTCTGGATGTCCATACGCTCTAGATGTCCATATGTTCTGGATGTCCATATGTTCTGGATGTCCATATGTTCTGGATGTCCATATGTTCTGGATGTCCATACGCTCTAGATGTCCATATGTTCTGGATGTCCATATGTTCTGGATGTCCATATGTTCTGGATGTCCATACGCTCTAGATGTCCATACGTTATATGTCTAGATGTCCATATGTTATATGTCTAGATGTCCATATGTTATATGTCTAGATGTCCATATGTTCTAGATGTCCATATGTTCTGGATGTCCATATGTTCTGGATGTCCATATGTTCTGGATGTCCATATGTTCTGGATGTCCATACGCTCTAGATGTCCATATGTTCTGGATGTCCATATGTTCTGGATGTCCATATGTTCTGGATGTCCATATGTTCTGGATGTCCATACGCTCTAGATGTCCATATGTTCTGGATGTCCATATGTTCTGGATGTCCATATGTTCTGGATGTCCATATGTTCTGGATGTCCATACGCTCTGGATGTCCATACGTTATATGTCTAGATGTCCATATGTTATATGTCTAGATGTCCATATGTTATATGTCTAGATGTCCATATGTTCTAGATGTCCATATGTTCTGGATGTCCATATGGTTTGGATGTCCATATGTTCTGGATGTCCATATGTTCTGGATGTCCATACCCTCTAGATGTCCATACGTTATATGTCTAGATGTCCATATGTTATATGTCTAGATGTCCATATGTTCTAGATGTCCATATGCTCTAGATGTCCATATGTTATATGTCTAGATGTCCATACACTCACTTTTCTATATATTATTGTACCTCCCCTCATTCAGCAGTGAAGTTGACAGTCTGAAGTTTCCCAGCCTTGCAGCATGAACCCATGTCAAACTTTACAATAGATTGTAGAGAGAAGATTCATCATCACTGGATGCACAGATGATCTTTGTGAGCCACAGCACAGAAAAAAAGCATAAACATTGGTGCTTATACAAAAATATGTGGAAGATAAATAGATAATTGAGTTTCTTAGATTACATCTTTACATTTCCTGACTGGATATGATGCACATGTCTTTGATAGAATTTCTATTTCTATGCCTCACTAGTCAAAGAGCAGGAAAAGCATGTTGCAGGGTCAAACTTCTCAAGGACAGGACACTAATTAGCCCTGATGAAATTAAATGAAGACATAACTCACTGACATTCCATCAAATAAACAAAACACCCTCTCTTATTGATACAGCTGACCGAGCTCCTGGGGCGTACACGGCTCCGGATGCCACATAGTCAGAATAACTCATTTAATTATTATTGATTACAGGCCAGATGTATGAGCTGTGAGAAGCTCTGACAAGAAGCACAGCTCAATTAGAGGAATACAGTATGTTTATGTTCAGCGCAGTCGGCTCCACAAACGGAGAAGGACGGTTATACACTGCCTGTGTGAATTTGGTTCCTATAGAAATGGTAGTTATTGGGTCGAAAAAATGCAAAATGAAATGGTGTGAATGAAAAGGGGCAAGGACAGAGAAAATGTTGCTTGATGTTGTGGTCACTTATTCTTTACTCTTCACAATATCTGCCCTACGGAGGCTGATCCATCAGAGAAGACATAAATACATGTCTTACTTCCAGGCCTACTTATTTATAGTTTTATATCTTTGTTATTGATCTTGAATTCAGTTCCACGTGGTACATTAAGGGGCCATTTACACGACAACCATTTCCCAAAAAACGGTAAACTTTTCTTCTGTTTTGGTCGTTCGTTTGCAGAACGATTTTTTCAGGGTCTGAAAATGCGAATTTTTGAGAACAGGCTCCAAAGTGAAATCCTTTGAAAACACCACTGTAGCTCTGCTGTGTAAATGGGCAAAATGCAACTCCTGTGAAAACAGTGACGTCATAGCCCAGGTTTGTGCATGCCTATTATGGTTCCAGTCTTTTCTCAGAACACTATGGACGGAACAACAACAAATTAACAATGTCTCACTGTCCAGTTTTGTTTGTGCTGCAGACTCTGTTGAGTTTATTTACGCTCCAACAATGTAGATTTGCTGAAATTCACTGTGATCTTATTCTGTGGTGTTGATTTTGATTCTGTCCTTGCATGAATACTACAGCGTTTCAGCCGTTTTGTAGATCTGTGTGTTCGGGAATCGTTTCAAAAAGATAGCCTGTCAATGCAGAACTTTTTTAAAACAAAGAAAAAATGTCTCCATTTTCAGCAGAAATGTTATTATGTAAACAGGACCTAAGAATCAACGGATGTTAGTATTTTTAGTTTTGGCTGTCATTCAAGTCAAACTCAGTCAGTTTTACTCATACAGTCCAAAATCAAACGGCCTGTACCATCTGTACAGTGTATGACACCCTCTGTCTGCAGACCCTGATCTATGTAAGTGAGGGAACACTATGGAAACCTCAGGTAGAGTCACAGAGGAGGGATCTCTCTCCAAGGATGGATAGATGTGCAATCGATGCCACATGGGCAGACAATATCATGATGGAAAACAGAGTATAATGATTGTACTGGCATCAGCTTCACCAGTGTTCACTCCAAGCCTGTGGTATGTGGTTCCTTCTATGCTAAAGGTCCTTAAATGACACAAAAAGCCAATAGAGACATATATGATATATGACATATGTGATATGTGCAGAGCTGTATCTTTGAAAACAGCCCTCTGAACTCTTGCCCTCAAAGAAGACAAAGCCGACAGTCTTATTGAGTTTGATTTGTGTTTTTGTCTCCCCTCATATCTTATCTTGCTCCCAGTTTTCCTAATCTCTCCTCCCAGTTCGTGTCACTAAATATCTGAACACACACTGATATAGGATGTTCATAACAACAGTAACCACAGCAGATAAGACACGATAACACTTGAAGACTTATTCTGTTATTTCACCATTCATCTCCTCCCGCCTCTTCCTCCTCCCTCACTGCTGTAGATAATCCTTCATGGTATTTCTCTCACTGCATTTTACTTAGATTGAAGTAAGCAGGACATGAGTACACACACACACACACACACACACACACACACACACACACACACACACACACACACACACACACTGTTGGAGTCCTGCTGAGGTTGTGAGAATAAATGCTTTGGGCCATCATAAAGAGACGGGGCTGCAGAGATAGATGTGAAAGAGAAGTCTGTGTGTGTGTGTGTGTGTGTGTGTGTGTGTGTGTGTGTGTGTGTGTGTGTGTGTGTGTGTGTGTGTGTGTGTGTGTGTGTGTGTGTCTTTGAGTGGATGTGAGATGAAATGTCGTATGTGATTGAAAGCTCTGATTGTTGACTTCCTCTGCTGTTGGCTCACACAGGTCTGTGAGGTTTGAGAAACAGGTGTGTGTGATAAAACTCAAACACACACACCCAGAGTTTTAGGTTCAGTCACACACTTGTGCAGAAGCTCCATTAGATGATTTCCAGAGTATCTGTCAGGTGTAACAGGGCCTCCTGGTTGAGTCATATAGACCATATGAAAAGAATCCATTAAATGACTTGGTGTTCATAATCTAATTATAGATTATCTGAAAGTTGATTGATTGTCACTTATGCCAAAGTTTTGGAATTTTTCTAACCAGTTTTTACCAAACTATATGATGAACCATTTGATTTTTCCGACACAAATCTGGACAAATCTCCTTTAATTTGAGTTTCTCAGACAATTTTAAATGAACTGTACTTATATAGAACCTTTCTAGTCTGACTGACCAATCAAAGCTCTACAACAGCAGCCAGCATTCACCCATTCACACCAACATTCACACAGTGGTGACAGAGGCTACCATGCAAGATACCACCTGCTCATTAGCATTTTGGCGTTCAGTATTTTGCTCAAGGACACTTCTCCATGTAGACTGCAGGGGCTGGGGATCGAACCAACGACCTTCTGACAAGTAGATACTCGCTCTACCTCTGAGCCACAGCCGCATGACTCTAATTTAAAAAAAATATGTAGAAGAATTCTTGCCACAAATTTCCCATAGGCCAAAGTGACATCTGCTTCTTTTGTCTAGACAACAGTCCAAACTCCAAAGACCATCAGAAACAACAAACATAAGAATTTTACATTGAAGAAGCTGGAACAAGAATATTTAACATTTCTGCCAATGTCAGAAAAGTAAATTAAAATGTTTGCTGGCTCTTTCCCAAAATACTCAGTGACTGGAAATCTGTGTTTCAAACTCTCTGATGTAGGAGGGGTGATGGAGGGTTGTCTTCTTAAGGGGACGACTTTTATAAGGTTTCTATCACATAGATTGGTTCTCCTTAACTGGAAAAACCCACAGCCTCCCAGTTATATGTTATGGTTAAGAAATGTATTGCATCACTTGAAACTAGAGAAACTTAGAATCATTCTTTATTGCTTCACAAATAACAACTCTGTTATTGTATTGTTGCTGTTAGTATTCATTTATAGTTTCAACTATATGTTGAACATATATTGAATAATCCTGGCAGGTCTTCACTTATCTCAAGATGTCAGTGTTTTAAGAATAAGTTAGGTTTGTGAAAGTTTTTAATGATGTTTCTGTCTTGATAATAGAAGTCTAATCCTGACCCCCCCCCCCCAAACCCACACACACTACTAAAAACACACACACACACACTACTAAAAACACACACACACACTACTAAAAACACACACACACACACACACACTACTAAAAACTCACACACACACACACTACTAAAAACTCACACACACACACACACACACACACACACACACACACACTACTAAAAACACACACACACACACACACACACACACACACACTACTAAAAACTCACACACACACACACACACACACACACACACTACTAAAAACACACACACACACACACACACACACACACACTACTAAAAACTCACACACACACACACACACACACACACACACACACACACACACACACACACTACTAAAAACTCACACACACACACACACACACACACACACATGCACGTAAACACAAAAAATAAGAAATATCCCCTCCGTCTTTTAATCCACAGCTCTCTGCAGTTTTAGCCAATCAGAGAGCAGTGGTGACTGCGGGAGCTCAGCCGATCCAAAAGCAGGAGCAGAGAAGATTAGGACCCCATTCCCTCCTTTTCAATGTGTCACTTTCTCTGTTCATCCCTTCATCTTTACCTCCTCCCTCTCTCTGCCCTGTGACCACAGGAAACCTGCTAACTCACCTCACTTTCTCATTTATTTCTCACTATGTGAGTTGGTTCCTTCACATAGTTTGTCGTCTTCCTGTCTCTTTCTTCTGGCCTGGTTGTCTTCTTTTCTTTTTCTCTGCCTGTCTCAGGTTATGACTGCAGTTGTTTGGACACATTAGCATAATCCTCCCTCTCTTTCTCTACCCCCCCTCCCACCCAGTGCTCCCTCTGTCCTCTCCTCCGCCTCCTTCCTAAATATTTACTCCCTGCTCAGTAAATGAGGCGAACACACTTGTTCACACAGAAGAGGACATGATTAGAGGTTGATTGAGGGCAGAGAAGGAGACAGAAATAAGAAGAGAGACAAAGAGCTTGTTGATCTGGGGCCTGGCTTTAGTTTCTTTGTAAGTTGTGTATAAGCTTGTTTGAGTAGGGTTTAAATATGTTCTGTGTGTAATTCAGCTCATCAGAAGTGATTTGTCATGGCTTAAAAGGGCTGTTTTTACCAATAATTGAAATAATTTTTAGTTTAACCCCTAAAGCACTGTAAAACTTTGCTGACTTTTTTCAATTTAGTTAATCTGCTCAATCTTTTGCTTCTTTTTTTCCACACTTGCAGTAAAATTTGTTCAATTCTCTGTTCAAAATACAAGGTACTCTTCCTTAAATGTGTGTCATCTGGCAAAATAGGACCTTGGAAGGCCAACCATGTGATGTTTTACTGGAGACTTTGCTTTATGCCCCCATTACATCTACTGCATGTGCTGTACAGCTGCATTTCCACTGCGTGGGCTCTCGACTCGACTCGCCTTGGTATGTGGTACTTTTCTGCAGGTCACTTTCCATTATGGGATAGTACCTCCTTAGGGTAGATTGGCGTGGCGCGAAACTGCTGTGGTGTAGTCTTCAACACGACACACACCTCTGGTGATCCTCTCATCAATCAGCTGTTTAAGACAGGAACGTCTGCACCTCCTCAATATAGCGGCTGCAATAGATAAAAGTTAGGGTTGCTAAAGTAGCTTCACTGTTTGAGTGTGGCGGCCATTGATTTGTGCTGTGCAGGATACTCAGTGTGTGTCGAGCATTGACCAATCAGTGGTCTGTAATGTTTCATGTGACCTTTTAGTATCTGCTTGGCTCTCTGGGAACCACAACGGAGGAGTTACCAAAAAAGAAGTACCAGGTACTTTTTACCTAATGGAAATGCAAAAGAGTCGAGCCGAGTCGAGTCGAGCCTCTACTATGCAGCAGAGATGGGGCTTTTGTAATCTCAGTGTTTGTATGAATGCACCCTATATCTGCTGCCTTACTGTCAAATATGAGCCAGTCACAAGATCGCAAGAACAACAAGGAAGATGCAGCAAAACTGTTTAGAGGTGTGATTTACACAAAGAAGGTGTCAGCAGGAGATGATCTGTTTTCCTTCTAGTAATCAATCACTAACCGCTGTGTCAAAAACTTTAGCTTTGCCTTTGCTTGTCTTTATTTCTTATTTTAATTTATAGTCCTTTAGCTAACATCACTTTCTTGGATGTATTGACAGCCAGACAAAACAAACAATCTGCAGACATCACTGTGCTATTCACTCGTCATTGTGTTTGTTATTTGAATAACGACTGATAGAGTAATTAGTTGCAGCTCCAGACGTGACAGAAACATCTCATGCTAGGTGGAGCCTTTGTTGTTAAGGTTAAACTGGCATGGTAACAATGCCTGCCCTGTTTGCTTGGCATTGACGCATAATTTACTTGGCTTCCCATCTCTCGATTCTCTCAATTGGAACAGAGATTTAATGTTGACATATCTGATATCTGAAGTAGAATCTGATGTCACATAACCAGACAGGCAGCCACAGCTTTGTTTGCTTTGACTCAGGTTTGTGTGCCAGAGTTCACACGTGTGTACCTGTTTATTACTCGCCCGAATATTTCTCAAACTGTCATATTGTCTAAAATCACAGAGTCAGTTTATCTCTGCTGGTGGCTCCAGGATGCTCACTTTGAGGGAGATATCAGTTTCTACTTGTACTCATAAGATTTTAAATCCTAAGGCTGAGTTAATTCATGTTCCAACAGATTTTGATTTAAACTTCCCTCCAGTGACTGGTACAAACAAACATTTCAGCTACTGTTCTGGTAGCCTCTCTTGCTAGGAGACTTTACATCCTATAGGAGTGTTTAAGGTGACTTTAGATGTCTAGCACTGCTTGTGAAAAGGACAGAAGATTACTAATAATGTGGGATTGAGTTCATTTGTGTTTGTTGTCTCTTTATCTCTTTTGAAACAGTTTCCTGTTGTTGGTGGTATTTTTAAACTCTCTTTTTTGACTGCTTTCCTCTGACCTGGTTTTATACCTGCAAGATTCATTAGAATTGTCCAGTAAACAGGCAAATAGCTGGATTACCTTCTTCAGGTGGGTGTCCAAAGGATAGGCATGCTAACATTAGACAAACTATTACTTCATTCATCCGTACTGATGATCAGAAAGATTTTATAATATCATTCTACTACATCATTCAGCTACTTAATGAGAAAATATGTCTGGGTGAAGCCTTGAGTGTTTCTCATTGGCGACAAGCACTCAGCACAGATTTGTAATAGCAACAAGAGAATGTTTGGACAGTAATCTTTCTTGATGGACAGTAGAATGTCTTGATGGACAGTAGAATGTCTTCATGGACAGTAGAATGTCTTCATGGACAGTAGAATGTCTTCATGGACAGTAGAATGTCTTGATGGACAGTAGAATGTCTTCATGGACAGTAGAATGTCTTCATGGACAGTAATCTGTCTTCATGGACAGTAGAATGTCTTCATGGACAGTAGAATGTCATAATGGACAGTAGAATGTCTTCATGGACAGTAGAATGTCTTCATGGACAGTAGAATGTCTTCATGGACAGTAATCTGTCTTCATGGACAGTAGAATGTCTTGATGGACAGTAGAATGTCATAATGGACAGTAGAATGTCTTCATGGACAGTAGAATGTCTTCATGGACAGTAGAATGTCTTCATGGACAGTAATCTGTCTTCATGGACAGTAGAATGTCTTGATGGACAGTAGAATGTCATAATGGACAGTAGAATGTCTTCATGGACAGTAGAATGTCTTCATGGACAGTAGAATGTCTTGATGGACAGTAATCTGTCTTCATGGACAGTAGAATGTCTTGATGGACAGTAGAATGTCATAATGGACAGTAGAATGTCTTGATGGACAGTAGAATGTCTTCATGGACAGTAATCTGTCTTCATGGACAGTAGAATGTCTTGATGGACAGTAGAATGTCATAATGGACAGTAGAATGTCTTGATGGACAGTAGAATGTCTTCATGGACAGTAATCTGTCTTCATGGACAGTAGAATGTCTTGATGGACAGTAGAATGTCATAATGGACAGTAGAATGTCTTGATGGACAGTAGAATGTCTTCATGGACAGTAATCTGTCTTCATGGACAGTAGAATGTCTTGATGGACAGTAGAATGTCATAATGGACAGTAGAATGTCTTGATGGACAGTAGAATGTCTTCATGGACAGTAATCTGTCTTCATGGACAGTAGAATGTCTTGTGATCATGGGGTCATAGTGAGCCTCTGCAGCACATTTAGTACAAGTCCTTTTTGATCTATTTGAATGTATTTGACCTTTACTTTGAACTTGTTTCTCATACAACAATATGCTTAAATACGTTTTTTCCTTGACATTTGTTGTTTGTTGAATATTGTTCAAAATCTTATATTCAAATTATATAATCAGACAGTAAAATTAATAATAATGTCAATATTGACAAAACTAGCCAATAGTAAGGTGGGTCAAACTGGTACTCAGTGTCCAATCTGCAGATCTAATACTTTGGTTTTGATTCTTGCTGCTAATATTTTGGTGCTTTTTTAAATTGAATGAAAAAGTACTTAGGTAGTAAATACTGGCCAATATTGTAGCTGATAATTCTTCAATCTTTGTGAGATAAAGAAGTAAATAGAAAGATGTTGTTTTAACTGACTATGATAAATACTCTCTAATGTGGTTTAGCGATTGATGTCACCCTCAGACATAACTCTGTAGTGAGGTTTTGGCATGTCTATCCAGCATGGCTTTGCAGCCGGGTGAGACAGGAGGTCTGACTACTGAAGAGGGGCAGCAGGACATAGAGAGCCCATCAGACAGGCCACCGCCAGATGCGCTGCCAAGAAAAACTCTGCTGGCAGCACCACTGCACTCTGACGGACTGAAATATGCACTGGCAACTGACCAGAGCTGTCCAGAATCAGATAAGGCGACTTTGTTCAGGACCAGCTATGAGAGGAGAATAAAGATGGATAAGAGGAGGAGAGATGGACATGGATGGAACAGACAGAGAGGATTAGCTTGAGTTGGATACTTCTAAAATCTTAAAATATCATGCAGAGTCATTACCTGTTTTTGGTCCGTTTGTTTGTCTATTTATTCATGGAACATGGAAAGGTGTATCCGACCTGAATCATGGGGCAGATTCACCTTCAGTGAGAAAGATTTAATAGCTGGTTGGTCCGACCTCCTGGGCTCCAGAGGGAAAGACTGGGAAAGGGAGCCAGAGAGTGAATGAATGATATGAAAGGATATGTTCTGAAACCAACATAAACACACCTACCTCCACAGTGCCCTGCTACACACACACACACACACACACACACACACACACACACACACACACACACACACACACACATACACACACACACACATACACACACACACACACACACACACACACACACACACACACACACACACACACACATACACACACACACACACACACACACACACACACACACACACACACACACACACACACACACATACACACACACACACATACACACACACACACACACACACACACACACACACACACACACACACACATACACACACACACACATACACACACACACACACACACACACACACACACACACATACACACACACACACATACACACACACACACACACACACACACACACACACACACACACACACACACACACACACACCTGCTAAGAGGAGAGGTGTAGACAGTGATGTCACCAGGACTTTTTTAGCCTATAGTCAGACCTCACACCCAGCACGCTGTTATTGGCTGAGGGCTACAAACCCCACTCCCTAAAGGCTGATGTGTGCAGACCCCAGTTCAGCTAAAGACTCATAGTAACAAGAAGAAAACACAGACTGATGATGACTGAAAGGTGATGCTGGCTCTCAGGCTATGCACAAGCATATTTTGTCTTCTATTAATTTCTAATACTAAATACAGTATATGCATATTAAACATGGTTGCCTTTGCATATCATACAAGAGTGGACTATTGGCCTTGGCTGAGGTATGTGATCTATGAATTTTATCATGTCATGCTATGTTCACACTATGTTCTACTCGCTTTACTTGTGCAAATGTGACCATGTTTACTCACACAAGTGACAGGAGTAAACTCAAATACCGATACCAACAACGTTTATTTCCGTCATCAGCAGTGACCGAAGTCAACACAACTGTTGCCTTGTGGTTGTTGTGGAAATAACAGATATGTTGGAAAACCAACCGTCGCTGTGTCTGTGTTCACAACACCATCCAGAGACACACACAGACAGCTCTGAAAAACTGGATTCATTAACTTCATTAACATGTGACGTCTGGACATCAGTAGGACAGTATCTCAACACTGATTGGCTTTTGAGTTACAGTGTCATGCGAATTTGCATGATTAAGCAAAATTTGCTCAATTCCTGTCGAGTTGATGCTTTCCTAAACCAAATTGGCCACTAACAGTTAATTGTCCACTCTGAGGCTGTCCATTAAATTAAAAGTGGAAATTAGTTTTTTTTCTCCGTTTTTTTGCTGCTTTTCTTTTGTTTAATAAATTTATTTTTTAATCAAAGTGAACAGGACAGAAGTCAAACCCAGAGAACAGAGGGAGGCAAATGTTCGGCACTTCAATGAAAAATCTCTTTACATGCAAGAACAGGAATAATTTGATTGCCAAGTATCACAGGTATAAACGGAGAGATGGAATGAGAGAGGGAATTACTCCTCCTGTGTTAGCTCAGGTGTGGCTCAGTCTGCTCTAAGGCTCAATTTAACACTGAGACCTATGGTAATTAAGGCAGATTAAGATATAGTAGTCTAGCAAAACTGATGAATTGTTGAAACAAGAAAACACAGTTTGCTCTGGAAGTCCATGTTTATACAATGAAAGACTGATCCACTGTGTGATGAAACGTTTCCAGTGGAGATGACAGTAATGTGGAGGTCAACCGATCTGTTCAGGACTGAAAGGGAAAACCTTTATTAAAGGGCCTCAGATGAAATATTCTCCTTAGACTTGCAGACTCTCTATTGCTCTCTGGAGACCACATCTGTTTTTCACGACTGTCCTCCCTCTCTCTCTTTCTCTCTCGTCTCTCCATCCTCCCATCTTTCAGGCCGGTGTGATAAGCTGTGTTTAGGGTGATATATTGGTCCCATTAGAGCCACTTGATTCAGCTGCTCTGTAGTAAAGGGAGGCCATTAAGTCTGCAGCTCAAGGCCACTTAAAGAAGCACACATACAGTACATATTCCTAAAGACGTGGGACACGTACACCATCATATGCACGTCACACATGCAGTCCTACTTCTACATATAAACATGCTAAACTGATAGGGCTCAGGACTTCTTAGTTTTCTTTTTTACTTTTTCTGTTATCTTAATGCATGAAGACCTTTTGTTTTCTGACGACTATGATCAGCAGCTTGTTGGAGCATAAAACACATTTTTGTTAGTGTGTGTGGACAAAACAATCAGTTTGAGAAGACAATCCATTTAAATCAACTTCTCTTCCTGTTAAAAAAACAGGTGTTGTTCCATTAAAACCATTATTGATTTATCAAGTAATTAGTTCAATAATCTAATTTACTGATTAGTCTAAAGATTACTTTCTTTAGTAGCTTGATCATAATAATACTGTACCTCAAATTCAAAGGAGTGCTGCCACATATTAATTTAATTTCTGTATCCCATAGCAACCCTTTCCCTGAACTGGCAAATCAACATTTTTCTCTTAAGTTCTTGATGTAAAACTTAAAATAGTTATGACAGTAAATGTTAAGTAAAAAGCTGCGATTTAGTCTATTTAGGCCATTTAGTCTGTTTTATACCTTCTTTCACAACCTGTAATAGAATAGACTATAAACTTACTGTCATTACTGGTAAATGCTAATTTGTGCTTTAGTTTGGCGAAGGGAAAATAATAATTAGTCAGGTGGTTTAAGATACTTTATCTCATACATGGCTGTTAAAGTGAACTGAAAACATAATGGCTGAATAACAATAACACATAGTGTCATTTATTTGAACCTACTTTGACACAGTGACAATGAAGAGTTATTTAGAAGATGTGAGTGTGGTTGCTTTGGAGAGAATACGTATCATGAACAGAGGTTTTTCTAGGTAGGCCTTCTTATGGCCCATTCATGCTCTACGTTAAAGACCTACTCAGATATGGCTCTGCGTTTCAAAGCTCTCTGATACTATGAAAGCAGAAATGTTTGGGGGCAGTGTAGCTACAATTCAAGCAGGGCACGACAAATGTGTACGGAAACAACAAAGAAGAAAAAAGTGTAGACACTCCGTCCTCAAGTGTGGATGTACCTGATGACCTCACAGACCACCAGTACATCGTAGGTGTATCATCACAGCCTCCTACCACCATCGCTGGATTTGTTGACCAAGGGTTTGACTCTTTCCTGCCCTCTTGGATGTATCAACGACAACTTAAATGACACATGGAAGTATGTGGCCATTGACAGACGTATCAGTATAAATAAAATGCATCTAGCTGCTGCCCTGCTCCACTGTAGTACCTTTATTGTTTCACTTCCTATTCCAGGAGTAGGCTACATTTCCAGAGTAAAGTAGGGTCGTGTCTACTCTGAACTTTAATCGTCTACATTTGACTGTTTATCACATACTGGTCAGTATGTCCTTCTGTCTGACCAGAATCACCTCTGGAGCTTATCTCACCATCTATTCATACTAGCTTCACCAAACATTCCACATATATTCACCTTATTAAGTCGTTGTGCTCTTTGATATTTTCTACAAATTTTATATTTTGTTGATTCTATGGAATCATAATTTTTCAGGTGACTCTGAAGGGCCGTCTTTTCTTCGGAGCATATCTGTAAAAACTGCAAACTGTAGTCTGGCTTCGCTAAACCTTCCTCATCAATCTATGAAAAGTAGTTTTGCCTCTTAATATTTAGGCTTTTCTATAAGTCTAATTTTTAGAGTTGTAAAGATGATTTTAACGTGACTGAAGGCTGATAAAGGTTCCAGCAGGACAGAGGAGTCTACACATCCAAACAGCTTCAATAAAGCTTTTCTCTTGCAGTCCAGACTTCACCTCTAGATCACCTCCATAGTCCTCTGGACATCTGTGTCCTTTGTCATTCTTTTGGTTGTGTGTTTGATATTATGAGACGATGAAATACTGAGACCCCCTGTCATAGTCTTATACAAACCTCAACTCTATCTTTATGGTTGTTTCAAAATTTCTAAAGCAAATGCTGTAATAATGACTATTTACTGTCACAAGTGATCAAGTGACATCTTCAAATTTCTCAGCCTGATTCAACAAGGACTCAAACCAATAAGACATTTACCAAAACCAACATTTTGGATTTTAACCTGAGGCATTACTGGGATAGTAATTTTTCTGGGATAGAAGTTATTTTTCTGTTCAACTTGAACAGCTGGAATGAAGCAGTTATTTGAACCATAAGGTAAACCAGTAGACCTTGGCTCCTACAGTCATTGTCTGCTTTCCTCACAGTGTGTGTGGGAATGACCTCTGGAAGGCAAGTGGGAATTCTGTAGCCTGGATGAGAAACGCTCACTGGTGAAGGTCTGTGTGTGTGTGTGTGTGTGTGTGTGTGTGTGTGTGTGTGTGTGTGTGTGTGTGTGTGTGTGTGTGTGTGTCTGTGTGTGTGTGTCTGTGTGTGTGTGTGTGTGTGTGTCTGTGTGTGTGTGTGTGTGTGTCTGTGTGTGTGTGTCTGTGTGTGTGTGTGTGTGTGTGTGTGTGACTGGACTAGAATGTAATGTGTTGTGCATTTCTGATACTTTGGCACTATTATTTAAAGATCTACGTCACTATGTTGTCTATTGATCACCTCTTTACCGAGGTCCCATTGAAAGCTGGGTCACCTTGTCCGTATGTCCGTACTGACAGGTTTGACAGACGTGTATGGTCTATCCACCTCTCATTAACTGATACACGTCACACATGCTTTGACGGAGTCTTAAAGGTGTGCATCTCAGAATTGGTTTCTTCATTTTGCTTCAGGCACATGTGAACATAGTTGATTTTGTCATGGTGCTATGATAGAGGTTAGCATCTATCCACATAAACACACATAGACGTTTTCCAGTAGCAGGTCATCTCTGTCCTTCAACACAAATGTCCTTGTTGGTTTTGCAGTGGAATGTGACTAATAACACACAGTGGACAGTTAAGGTTAGGAAGGTGTGTGTTTGTGTGTCAGCCTCAGGAATGCAGTGATAGTGAGAAGTGTAGTGTTGAGCAGAGCAGCATCAACCAACCAGCTCTCCCAGCATGCTGCTGCTGATCCACCTGACACCAGTAGAAAGGCCCCAGGAGAGGATTCATGTCTCTACATTTTGCATGTCTCCCATGTGTGCCTAAAAAGTTCTGCAGCTATAGATGAGTGTGGCCTGTGTGTGCATGTGTCTGTAATGTGTGTTTGTGGTAACGCCACACTCTGTCTCTTCGCATCAGCTGGATTATTTATGGAAATGTTGAAAAGCTCATTCTTTCTCCCATTGGTTGAGACAACAAAGAGATGTAAAATAAATAAAGATGTATAGGCTGTGCAGGTGTCAGGACTCTCAGGACGCTTCACCAGTGGATCTGTGAAAACTTGACTTCCTGTTCATTTCCAAAGTATGGCAGCAAATGGAATTCAAACCTGGTTTTGTACAATGGAGATGGAACTGTTTAGTTAGGCCTTAACTTTAGAGGAAGATGACGGCAGAGTGGTGTGAATTTATGGGATTGGGGATATTTAATACTTTTACAATTATGTATTTTATACATAATATATGCAACAAATATTTATTCATCAATTTGTTCATTGTATTCTGGATTGGATGCATATTTGTTTGGTTATAAAATAATCAGAAATGATTGAGAAATGCTAAATGTCATTTCCAAGAGCCCAACATATTTAAATTGTTTGTTTTACAATCATCTATTATCTAAAGATTTTCAGTTTATTATAAGACTAAAAAGACTCAAACTCAAACCACCTTCTTTTATTAGATTTTTAAGTGATTCATTGTCAAAAGTGCTGCTGATTAATTTTCTGTCAACTAATCAATTATTTCATTTTGACTTTATTCGATTTAAAACTGATTTTTAATTCAATAAAAGTAGCTCAGCTTGTTTTCACTTCTTCATATGTTGTTTTTGTTTTCAGCATCAAGTTGTTTTCCAGTCAAGAGATTCATGATTTTCATTTTCATAAATCTAAACTGACATCCAAAACTTGATCATTGCTTCAGAGTTAAAAAAAAGAAAAAAAAGAGCCAATGCTGCTAATGTATGTTATCAGAACATCAAATCTATCAGGCCCATTTCTGTATTGCACAAAAGATGCTCAGATACTGATTGTTGTTTATCTTTAAATGCATCGCAGAGGAAGGAGAGAGAGTTTTGTTTATTTCTCTCTATCTCTCCCTTTATATTGCCGTCTTAATAATGTAATATCCGTGGAGGAGTATATGTGGGTCAGTTGGGCTTTAAGTCCCCTGGAGACCAGAGCCACACCCTAACACACAAACACACACCCTAACACACAAACACACACACTCTTACTGAGCCCTGACTCCTTCCCGTCTGCCTCGCCGATTAACTCGCCGAGTGACGTCATGCATTTTTCATACAGTCTGCGCGGTTCTGTCAATATTTCATATCTGGTATTGACAGGCCAGTGAGACTCCACTGTAAGGAGTTACTCCCTCGCCTCCCTTCTCCTCCCCTCCTCCTCCCTCCATCCCTCTCTAGCCTGTAATTAAATTAGCTCTGTCTGCGGATGACAAAGGGCCAGTCATTCAGGCTCTGCTTAGATAGCAAGTAGCTGCACTTAGAGAGGATATGAAGTTAAGGAGGAATGTGCTGAGCTGAGCTCAGAGCTGCTCTCTGGGTCTCGGGGTAAGAAGGTGGCAGAGAGGAGGACTCACTGGTCCGGATCACAGCCAGGCTCTGGATGAGCTGAGACCAGACGGAGAATAAATGTCTGTCAGACTCTAATCTTTTCTGCTTCATCTTTGTTAAATGAGTGACTGTAGATAAAGATGGACATCGTTTGCTGCCGTCTTCCACTTGTGATGAAGCCAGTGGAGCCAGTGTATTGGGTTCCTGCCCATATACCCACCCAACACTTGAACATACATCAGCGTAATAAAACACACAACAAAATAGAGACACCATCTCTGGAAATAAAATGTGTGACATGTACTCTGTGTTTTTAGTTTGGCCGTTTTCCTAAATGGAGGTGGTTCCATTTCTAATCTTTTGGGCAGCCAGCCACCATTTACGATGTTGTAGCTTCACTTCTGCAGAGCTGTTCTGTTATGTCGTCCACGTTTATAGTGTTTCAAAGTGTCAGACTGACGTTGCATCAGATTGAGTTGACTTACTTTTTATAGACTCTTTAGGGCCGCAACTAACGATTTTGCTATCAAATATGTAGTTTATGTCCCTAAATAGTGAAAAATGCCCATTAAACCTTCCCAGATGTTAAAATGCTTTTATTCAGTCTATTACCAGACACAACGATGAAAATGTGTAAATATTCACATTTCAAAAGCTGCAATCAAAGAATGTTTAGAGGGTTGATTTAAAAATTATGACGTCATTAGCTTTCAGTTCTACTTCCTTAATTCATGGGGACTAAACTTCTTTTTGCCATCTTTGTGAAGAAATGTGCCAAATTCAGTCCAATGGCTCCTTTTCTTCTGTAAGTTGTGGGCAGCCTGATGTCATGATGGCTCAGTAATGAGTCTGAAGCTTTAAAGGTACCAACTGCACTGTGTTTAAAAAGAGGTGGTGTTGACATCAGATTCATATCATCTAGTTCAGTGGTTCCCAAAGTCCAAAGTCATGTGGGTCGCAGGAGATTTTATTTGGGTCGTCAAATAAAATTGTTATGATTCTATTTGACAATTATTCTAGATTTATATCTGCAGTACATCTTTCAGCCACATGAGGGAGCGTGTTTCTAGCTCCACCACACATGGAGCTCTGCCAATCATAGCGCGACATTGGAGCCAGGCAGGCGGTGCCTTGTTCAGAACCCTTTTTGGGTTTGAACCCAGGTGTCCACCATAGTTTCCAGAAGAAGCACCTCTCACCTAAAGAGTCTGCAAAGACGAGCACATTTTATCAAGTCATGGTCATGTACAGCATTAAAATAACAAAGTCACATTTGATCTTACAGCTGCATGTACTGTATCATGACCATGTCTTTGACATCATGAATAAGATTTTAATTTCCAGATGAAATGAAAAATGGCTTTTGAACCCTTTTACATCACATTCTGAGTCATATTGTCCACACAATTTAACAATGTATGCCTGAAATATTCTTATATCAAAATGCAGTCATAGTTTCTTGTCAAACTATTTATAGAGTGTAGTTATGTAGCTTGAACCAACCATCATAATGTCATCAGCTTCTCCTGTTTTACTCTTCAGTTCATAAATTATCACGATGTAGAAGCTAGATAGAAAAAAGGCCTTTTCAACTGGACTTCAGATTTTGATGATACAACATGAGAAGTCTCATGTTGAGCCAACACTGATCAAATCATGGATGGAAAAGATGTTCTCTCCATAAAAACTCTCAACTCATGCAGAATGAAAGAGAAGCGTTCTGGATATCTGGTATCTGGATAGATGTCATGTCAATCAGGCCTACATTAAGCTGATACACAGGAACCAATACAAAGAGAAAATAAAACACGTTTGTGTGTTTGCAGTGCTTCCCACCTGCTCGCCGCTGGACTTCCACTGTGACAATGGCAAATGCATCCGTCGGTCCTGGGTGTGTGACGGAGACAACGACTGTGAGGACGACTCAGACGAACAGGACTGTCGTAAGTACAGTACAGTGCTCTATTTGGTCTACACATCATACAGACACACACGTGTGTGTGTGTGTGTGACAGCCAGGCAAACCTGCCTCAAACAACTGTCCACCTTAATAACCCTGTTAAACATGTGTGTTAAACATGTGTGTTAAACATGTTTCTTTTTGAAAATATAGATTGAAACTTTTTATTTCATTAGATAAAAGCATGTTGGGGATTTTAGGGATTATTACATTCACATTTTTCCAATTTAGTTTTTTTGAACTGATCAGTGCTCTGGTTATTGGAAATGTTTGGATCACATGAGTTGTAAACATCCTACGCAGCATCACTGGGTTCTAATTCATATTAATAACTGATATTAGTGCATCTGATTGTTTTGAAGTGAAATGAATAGATGAAAGCTGTGCAGTCTTTGATTATTGATTTAGAATTCCAGTGTCAGTATTCTGAATGGAGCTTTGGACTATGTGGCCCAGCCATGTCAGGACGCTCCTCATGCTCATCTGTGTGGACGTCCACTGTCACTGTGAGTCTGCTGAAGAGTCTGTCTGCTCTGAGAACAGATGCACAGAGTGACGATGATGCATCACAGAGAGGAACTTACCTGAAGATCAGTGAAGGCTCTTTGAAGTGACTTTCCAGCTGGTTTGGCTGCTCATAGGTGCAGAAGAGCAGTTAATAAAAGTTGATGCAGGATGTTGATGAGTTTTGGTCAGAGACATTTGAAGGAAGAGTTGGAAAGATTTGCTTCTTCATCCATTTTTGTTGTTCCACTGATTTGTTTGCAACTGCTACCTGGTCAAAACATAATAATGCTACAGTTATCATGCTGATTGTTGAGTCGGTGTCTTAACATGTGTGCAATTAGCATGCTTGGAGAAAATTGACCATTGAATTTGGAGATAACAATAATCAGTGTCGAATAAGTAAGAAAACATTTTTGCCTGCTGGGGATTCAGAGGAAAGTTATTAGGATTTATTCTTTGGTGCCTTGGAGCTCTGCAGAAAATCATTAGACTGACAGACTGACTGATGCTGACCAACATCAAGCCAGAGTGTGAAACACTGAAGATGGATTAAAGGATATAGATTGTTGTGTATTCATTCTTTTAATTAAACACACACTATGTGAATTCTGGCACTAGTCTTTCAGTCAAAACATTCATTCATTCATTTTCTGTAACCTTTTATCCTGTGCCTATCCCAGCTGACTTTGGTTGGGAGGCGGGGTTCACCCTGGACAAGTCACCAGTTCCTCACATAGACAGACACACAACCATTCAAACTCACAGTTCATACATATTATGTCTTAAGAGGGAATAGGGCAATGTCCTCACATTGGAAGTTGGTGATTCCATGACTGGAGCAACAACACTTGAATAGTATCTCTAATGTCAAACATAGCCTCATCCTGGCAGTGATCCTTTCCCATAACACCATACAACATACTTAATGTACAAGGTTAGCGCCTCCTCTTCTGAATAATGTGTCATCTGTCCATCATCTTGTGTTTTCTGCTGCTCCTCTGTTGACCCACATACTGTATCAGCAGCCAGACGTTGAATCAGCTCCTGATTGGGGGGGCGGGGGGGTGTCTGTCTGCGTCCAGCCTGCTATCAATTTTTCATCTTTATGCTCAGTACATTTTCCTTGTTCCCCAAACTACTTATTATTTCATGTTTCTTTCTTTCTCTTCATTTCTTTCCACCCTGGTCTGTCTCTCACCTCCCAGTATATTTAGTCTCTCTGTGATGCGGTGGTTTGATTTCATTATTTAGAGATGGGAGACTATCCTCCACGCTCGGCTGGAGCTGAAAGCTGTTGTGAGAATTTCAGACAAATGTGGCGACTGAGGAGTCTCAGTGTGGATGTGTGTGTTTGCATGAGGTATTCTGAATTCTTTAAGATAAACTTAACAGAAACCAAATAAAACATGAGATCATTTCACCACACTCTCACATACACATGAAGGCAGGCTGCTAATGACTCCCAGCATCCTTTGCCTTTTGACATTTGGCTGCTGTGTGAGTGACGAGCATCTCGAGGGCTTGTTGACCTCTGACCTCCCTCTGTTTACCCCGCTGATGGGAGGGGAGAGGGGTCATGGGAGAGACACAGAGAGGGAGAGAATCAATTATTTGAAGTTGAATAAGATTAAGTGAGTGTTTGTCAATAGTCAAATCTAATTTTAATTTGAGGCTGCTGGGGGAGGGAAGGGAGTCGATATGGGAGCTAAATGGGCAGGGCTTATGTAGTGGACTATATTCACTTATCATGGATAGTAGGGATAGGCTGGTGTAAAAAATGTAACTGGTTAGATCTTAAGCCAAACAGCAGACTGGACAGGTATTTTACCAATAGGTGTCACACTTCACTCAGCATCTGCTCCAATTGAGCCCATAAATGGGAATGTAGCAGCTCCATAATCCATCAGGACAACTGTGATGTGATATTTTTTTGTTTTTTTTTAGGTTTGCTTTTCTTCTTCTAAAGTCTAACATGAAACCAATAAACAAAATAAGACAAATATGTATGAAGAACTCTGGAGTCAACAAGCTTTCTATAAGACGTTTCTGCAACTGTTTCCCAAATAAAGGCTTTATTAAGAAATGTACTTAAATCATCCACTTCTTCCATTTATTGACAAAGGTATTTTCTCTCACTCTGAGCTGATTGGTAATAATATATATAACATAATATCAATCTCTACAACAGGGCTTTTAATTTAAAACAGATACAGGAAGTGTTGATTACAGGGCAAATGATAGCGGATCAAAACAAAGTTTTGTACTTAGGATACATTAGATACATCATATGCATACGTTTATACTGTTTGTTGACTGATAAGCACTTAGGAATTGCAATACAGAAATGCCAAAGATATGTTTGCGGTCATTTGTGTGGCAGTGATGAAGTTCTATACCATTACTCAGTGAGCATGCTCTGAAATGCTCTCTGCTTGTCAAGATTTAAAGTCTTAGATCTGGACACATGAGATAATGATGTTGTTTAAAAGTTATTTACTGATTTCTTGGCTGATCTTTTAAGATTTCTTGATAAGTAAAATGATCTTGCTGCATGGACGGATCATTTCACTATTATTAAGACGTTTTCACCTCAAATCCAGTGATTATTTCTTGTATTTTAGCTGCTGTTTTTTTTTATAGTCTGGTCATAACTCTTTAAAAAGAGATGCATATAAAGATGCTTCATGTTTGTCATGGGTTTATGTAAAAAACATACTGGCTGAAACTGAATATTACATTTATTGACATTTAAACACTGATATTGTTATTGTTATTATAAAAATTCATTTTGAATTAGATTATACAATTTACAACGGTTTGTTTACATTTTTCCTAAATAATTTTGTAATATGACCTTCATTCTGATAATTCACTCAATGTAAAACACATATTATCCACTATTCCCCTGCATACTGTCCACAGATAGTCCCTCATCCTCCTGTCATTCATCTCAGACGTGTCTGCTGTAGTCCTGACTCATGTTGTAGTCCTGACTCATGCTGTAGTCCTGACTCATGCTGTAGTCCTGACTCATGATGTAGTCCTGACTCATGCTGTAGTCCTGACTCATGATGTAGTCCTGACTCATGTTGTAGTCCTGACTCATGCTGTAGTCCTGACTCATGATGTAGTCCTGATTCATGCTGTAGTCCTGACTCATGATGTAGTCCTGACTCATGCTGTAGTCCTGACTCATGCTGTAGTCCTGACTCATGCTGTAGTCCTGACTCATGTTGTAGCCTGACTCATGATGTAGTCCTGACTCATGCTGTAGTCCTGACTCATGATGTAGTCCTAACTCATGATGTAGTCCTGACTCATGCTGTAGTTCTGACTCATGCTGTAGTCCTGACTCATGATGTAGTCCTGACTCATGCTGTAGTCCTGACTCATGCTGTAGTCCTGACTCATGATGTAGTCCTGACTCATGCTGTAGTCCTGACTCATGTTGTAGTCCTGACTCATGCTGTAGTCCTGACTCATGCTGTAGTCCTGACTCATGTTGTAGTCCTGACTCATGCTGTAGTCCTGACTCATGATGTAGTCCTGACTCATGCTGTAGTCCTGACTCATGTTGTAGTCCTGACTCATGATGTAGTCCTGACTCATGATGTAGTCCTGACTCATGCTGTAGTCCTGACTCATGTTGTAGTCCTGACTCATGATGTAGTCCTGACTCATGCTGTAGTCCTGACTCATGATGTAGTCCTGACTCATGTTGTAGTCCTGACTCATGCTGTAGTCCTGACTCATGCTGTAGTCCTGACTCATGCTGTAGTCCTGACTCATGCTGTAGTCCTGACTCATGTTGTAGTCCTGACTCATGCTGTAGTCCTGACTCATATTGTAGTCCTGACTCATGCTGTAGTCCTGACTCATGCTGTAGTCCTGACTCATGCTGTAGTCCTGACTCATGTTGTAGTCCTGACTCATGCTGTAGTCCTGACTCATGCTGTAGTCCTGACTCATGCTGTAGTCCTGACTCATGTTGTAGTCCTGACTCATGCTGTAGTCCTGACTCATGCTGTAGTCCTGACTCATGCTGTAGTCCTGACTCATGATGTAGTCCTGACTCATGCTGTAGTCCTGACTCATGCTGTAGTCCTGACTCATGCTGTAGTCCTGACTCATGCTGTAGTTCTGACTCATGCTGTAGTCCTGACTCATGATGTAGTCCTGACTCATGATGTAGTCCTGACTCATGATGTAGTCCTGACTCATGTTGTAGTCCTGACTCATGATGTAGTCCTGACTCATGATGTAGTCCTGACTCATGATGTAGTCCTGACTCATGCTGTAGTTCTGACTCGTGATGTAGTCCTGACTCATGATGTAGTCCTGACTCATGGTCTAGTCCTTACTCATGCTGTAGTCTTGACTCATGCTGTAGTCCTGACTCATGCTGTAGTCCTGACTCATGATGTAGTCCTGACTCATGATGTAGTCCTGACTCATGTTGTAGTCCTGACTCATGATGTAGTCCTGACTCATGTTGTAGTCCTGACTCATGATGTAGTCCTGACTCATGATGTAGTCCTGACTCATGCTGTAGTCCTGACTCATGATGTAGTCCTGACTCATGATGTAGTCCTGACTCATGATGTAGTCCTGACTCATGTTGTAGTCCTGACTCATGATGTAGTCCTGACTCATGATGTAGTCCTGACTCATGATGTAGTCCTGACTCATGCTGTAGTTCTGACTCGTGATGTAGTCCTGACTCGTGATGTAGTCCTGACTCATGGTCTAGTCCTTACTCATGCTGTAGTCTTGACTCATGCTGTAGTCCTGACTCATGCTGTAGTCCTGACTCATGATGTAGTCCTGACTCATGGTCTAGTCCTTACTCATGCCGTAGTCCTGACTAATGCCGTAGTCCTGACTCATGCTGTAGTCCTGACTCATGTTGTAGTCCTGACTCATGTTGTAGCCTGACTCATGCTGTAGTCCTGACTCATGTTGTAGTCCTGACTCATGATGTAGTCCTGACTCATGATGTAGTCCTGACTCATGATGTAGTCCTGACTCATGATGTAGTCCTGACTAATGCTGTAGTCCTGACTCATGCTGTAGTCCTGACTCATGCTGTAGTCCTGACTCATGATGTAGTCCTGACTCATGCTGTAGTCCTGACTCATGATGTAGTCCTGACTCATGATGTAGTCCTGACTCATGATGTAGTCCTGACTCATGCTGTAGTCCTGACTCATGCTGTAGTCCTGACTCACGATGTAGTCCTGACTCATGCTGTAGTCCTGACTCATGTTGTAGTCCTGACTCATGCTGTGATGCTGCAACACACACAATAAAGAAAAACTTCATCTCCGTCTGTTTCTACCCTCCTTTCAGTGGGCATCCATATGATTGTGTCTCCTCTTATCTCCCTCTGTTTGTCTCTGCTGTCTCACTCTCACACACGGCAGTGATAAATTATAGATTACCTCCTGCCAGGAGCCATCCATCATTGGCTCTCCTTGACGAACCTGTTTACTCAGCCGCGGGCGAGCATGGTTGAGGTTTGGTATTGATTGTAGTGGTAACAGTAGAAGGCAGTGTTTTGAAAATCCATTCAGTCTTATATCACTGGAGGTATGATTAAAGAAGGTGGAGGAGTTGTTTGGATAAATGAAAGGGTTTGAAAGTGAAACAAGGCCAATGTCACAGTGCTGAAAGTTCAATGGAGGGAAGCACTTGGAACTTGGATGATTGACAAATGTGTTTTATATCAACTCTAAAGTTTAACCGTCTCATGATGCAACATTTCCTAATGTCACACAGCCAGCACCTTTAATGAAGTCATAAAATAAGCTTCTGGAGCTCAGGTTCAGGACATTCAACCAGTCCTATTTTCAAACTGGTTTAGAATGAGAGGAATTTGTTAAGGAAACAGATTTTTGTTTTTTGTCTATTCCTTAAATGGAATTTTGAGCAAGAAAGTTAGATTTAATGCACTTAAATGTACATTTACTGTAAAGTTATCTTTTTATATAGTTTTTTGGGGCATTTTTGCCTTCATTGATAGGACAGCTGAAGAGCTGACAGGAAATGCGGGAGACAGAGTGGGGGGGGGAGACATGCAGCAAATGGCTATGGGTGGAGTCGAACCCAAGCCAACCGCTAGAGGACTGCAGCCTCAGTATGTGGGGCTCTAACCACTGTGCTATCTGCACCCCCTATTGTACGGTGTTTAAATATGGCAGACTGAAACAAGCGAAGAAGAAAAGCGAACCTCCTCCTTGTTTCTTCCAGCAGAGTTTGATGACCACAGTCTTAATGCCCCAGGTTCAACTAAAGAGGTGAGTTTGCAGTCCATAGAATATGTTAGGAGCCTTAAAGTTCTTCTGGGTTATCAGCGGCGACTCCCCCCCCACACACTCTCCCATGGATGCCATTTTTCCCAGCATCTTTGGAGCAGTGGAGCCATGAACTCTGACCTTCACTGCAGGTCATTGGATGTTTTCTTTGGATCTGTTGTGACTTCCTCAATGAGCCGAAGCCGTGCTCTTATAGGAATTTTGGAAAGTCGTCCATTTCTAGGAAGCTTCACTATAGTTCCAATTGTCCATTTGTAGATGCTGTGTCTCACTGTGGATCTGTGGAGTTTCTCAGCGCCCACACTCAGCTAGTAGCTGCATGAAGTGGGTGTGAATGTCTTGTCCATTGAACCCCCTTGATCCTGTTTGACCATCTGACCGTGAGGAAGCTATCCTTGTGAGGGTTGATGATGTAAATCGAAGCAGTGTATTTCATCGGGTCTTGTTTGGAACATACAGGGCTCAAAGATGGACCATTCTACATGATGCTTACATTGTGGTTTGAGAGATCATGAGATCGTTGTAACCAAAATATGCCTTGGCTCTCCAGTTAGGATGAATCCTGTGAAGGTGGTTTGGTTTCATGTGTTTTCAAAAGCATTTGTTAAATATGATGATTAAAATGATTATATAGCAAGTGTTTTGGATTATGATCATGAAGGTCAAGAAGATCAAGAAGACACACACACACACACTCAGTATGACCTTATTCAACCTTCCTCCTCAGTTTGCCACAGTAGCTGTCCATAGGCTGTCTTTTGTGCTGAGATCAAACCCCAGGATATTCAGTCTGTCAGTCTTTGAGCTCCAGACCTGCAGCCTTGCTTCAGCTCTTTGTTCTGACCCTGATATTAAAGGTCATAATTTCCTTGGTGTCAGTGTTTGTGTCTATCATGTCTGCAGACCTCAGGGATGGCTGCCTCTTATCTAATCCTTGTACATTATTGACTCTATGCTCATTTCTGGTCCTCTGAACCCTTTCCTTGGTTTTCTCTCTGCAGCTCCCAGGGAGTGTGAGGAGGATGAGTTTCACTGCCAAAATGGCTACTGTATTCGCAGCCTCTGGCACTGTGATGGTGACAACGACTGCGGCGACAACAGTGATGAACAGTGTGGTGGGTACACACACCTGCACAAACTCCAGCATGGAAGCACATATTCATTCTTTTAATATGACGTGTTCTTCTTTCTCCATTCCAGATATGCGTAAATGTTCAGACAAAGAGTTCCGCTGCACAGATGGCAGTTGTATCGCTGAGCACTGGTACTGTGACGGAGACACGGACTGCAAGGACGGATCAGATGAGGAAAACTGCCGTAAGTTACTGAGAAAAACTCAACAAGAAAGAGGCTGAAACTAGTTAGAAAGAAGTTAAAGAAAGTTTCCATTTTGTCACCCACACAGACCCTGTCCATGTTTTTTTAACCATGTAAAACTGATGTGTGATATCAGATATATATATTTCTAATTGCTATCGGATGGAAACATTTGAAAGCACTGGTGAAGTTTAATTCATAGACATAGCAAAGAGGAAGAAGATTATTTCAGACACCTCCAGCTCCTTTGTGGTTGTTTTAATGGCTGATCAATGAATTCAGGTGTTGAAATATGTCAGTATTTATGCAGTCATGGAGTGCATAAGGCAAAAATAAAGATTTTCTCAATGGACTCGATGCTTTTCCCCACAAATCATTTTAATCAGTGACATTTGCATGCAATCCAGTTTCCTCACCGCATAAAGACAAAAAAACCAACTCATTTTGTATGGTGCATCCATCATGTTAGAAATGGATCAATTCAGATCATTTATTGGCTACAGCTCAGAAACAAATTCATTAAAAGCCGTTGCTCATGAGAGCCTTGATAACCCATCAGTCAGTGTGTTTATATGCACTTGCAATGGTTGTTGTCGGCTCGAAGGTTAGAGAATCTCAGTTAACAGGGTTGTTTTCTTTTACTTGATTTCTAATGTGGATTTTATAAGAAAACACTTAAAACATAAGCTTATCTCTGTAGTGGCAGATTGACACCACAAATCAAAAAGCTTTTACTCATAGCAGAGGTTTGTCCTGATGCAAAACCTGAAATAAATGTTTCTACATAAACAAGCTTCCACATCTGAATAGTATATTATGTTTAAGGCTGTGACGATAAACATGACCTCATTACTATTATCAATGCAAATGTATGTTACTCCACTGCACACTGGATATTGTCAGGAACACTGCCTTTGATTTGTCAGCTCAAGGCATCATGGGATTGGATTGACAGTTGAAGGCTAACAGCCACAATAATTCAGTGCAGTATGCTGCTTTTTGATTACGGTAAGAAAAAACTAACACTGTCACAGCTTTAGCCTTAATACATAAAATAAGTGTTTACTTGTTGCAACATCATGATTGAAACCTGGAAGGAAAGGAAGCTGGTTACTGACCAGCTGCATGTAAACTGAGGTCTGACAGCAACCAGCATATGTTCACTGTTTTCTAAAGAGCTGAGCTTCATCTTCTTTTCATGTATCGTTTGTGACGGTCTGAGCAGAGAGGAGGCCGAGCTTCAAAGAGCCTCAGACAGCCGACTGCTGCACCATCTTTTTCAGCATGTGTTTAACACGTCTGTGTGTCTGCAGCCTCAGATGTGATGGCTGCCACCTGCAGCGCCGAGGAGTTCCAGTGTGCGTACGGCCGCTGCATCCTGGACATCTACCACTGTGATGGAGACGACGACTGTGGAGACTGGTCAGACGAGTCGGACTGCTGTAAGCTCTCCATCACTCACATACAAGCACGCTTTCAACATTATGACCCAGCATTCACTCCAGGTGTTGGTTAACTTAGAAAAACGCTCCCCTCAGACGCTGGCTATCTGTTATGGCCCATATATCACTCAGGCTCTCATTTTTACATTGCAAAAGCTTAAACTTAATCCTTAATGGAAGCCTCACCTCTCAGCTAACTCTGAGTCAGTCCAAGAAGAAAACAAATGGCTTTGTCACAGCGCTGTGACTGATCCAGCATGTCCTGGTGTAACGCTCAGTGAACTGCTGTTTTCTATTTGTGCTCACATGCACTGAAAAAAACACAAGATGGATCTCCTCTGTGTGATCAGGCTTTTGTTACGCCATCAGGTAGATTCATCCTCTCCCTCTGGCAGGCGTCTTTCCTCTTTCCATCCCTTCTTCTTCTGCTTCTCCTCCTTCCCTGTGCCCCTGTGGCATTGTTGCACATGCTGCACATGCTGCACATGTCCCAAATCAGCCATACATCCTCATGTCCTCCAGCTTTCTGCTGTAGTTCAACTGGAGTTTAAAATACTTTATCGGCACATCAGAGCAGGAAGTCTAACTTTAGGCATTAATACTTTTTAAGTGGCTGCACCAACTGGCATACTGACTCAATACACTGACACATGGATGACATGGCATAAAGCTGCAACTGCAAGTCTTTATCAGTGATGCCTATTTTTTAATTCACTAATTAATTGTTGGTTCTGTAACATGTCAGAAAATTGTGACTGAAATGCTCTAAAGTGTTTCTGAAACAGACTAAAGACCTGAGGACCTTAAGGTCTGTGCTGGTGTGTAAGAGACCAAAAGGATGGATATGTAGCTAGGAGAGAGGCCATGAAGGGCCTTAAAAGTAGTCAGTAAAATCTTAAAATATATCCAGAAACATACAGGGAGCCAGTGCAAGGAGGCTAAAACAGGAGTGATGTCATCGTGTCTCTTAGTTCTGGTTAGAATTCTGGTAGCTGAGCTGTTGCAATAATCTAAGCGAGGAGATATAAAAGCATGTAAAATGGTGTCTGTGTCTTTAAACGTTTAAATCGATGGTATTTTTTCGATATGTTGTTCCATCATGTTTAGTGTTGGACGTCAGGTTGAGGAACCGTTGCTCTGCAGCATCTGTCAGGACTGGAGGACGGTGTTACACTGGAACTCTCAGGCTCACACACAGTGAAGCCATGATCCTCATTAACACAGACTATCATGTGTTGCTCTCCTCTCCAGAGACGCTGCCTGCTGCTGACAAATCTCTGAAAATCTCCCTCCTCATCCTCCCATCTCTGACTCCTCACATGTTCCTTTCATCCCTCATTGTCTCTAAGCGTCCTCCTCATGTCTCTCAAACACCCTCATGCACTGTGGTTTCTCCGTTTGAAGTTTATCTGCAGTGCAACAGGAGCAGCTTCAAGCTTTTGTAACATGGACTAGTAAAGTTAGTCGACTGAGCTGCTCTCCTTCTGTCTCGTCTCCTCCCACTTATGCCCCACCAAAGGGCACATAGGGTTACCCTCATCTGTACGTAACAGGATATGGTCTGTATCCACTCAGAAACCTTTGAACACATTTCACTGACGTTTCTTACATGCTCTGTAGGACTAAGGGTGTACATCTCATAATTGGTTTCTTCAATTGATTTATTTTCACATTTTTAGGTATATTAGAACTTTCAGGGTTGCAGGTTTAGGGTTGCAGGGCCATCTGTGTACTTATACACAAATTAACCTCTTAAATTCCTGTCTCACAGCAAGGCCAAACAAGGTTAACAGAACAATCTACATCCTCTCTGATGTAGTGAAATCAGCTGGATTGAATGTACCTAACTGTTGACTTTGTCCTGAACTCTTAAACTTTAGAACTGTTTAGTGTTTAAAGTGTTGAAACATGTCTGGAGACATTTTGACTTTCTGAAATATACTGATTGTTTGTGGACACACACACACCTACCCCCCCCCCCCCCCCCCCCCCCCCCCCACACACACACACACACACATACACACACACACACACAGAAGAGACATTCCTCACAGCCCATCCTCAGACGGCATTCCTTGGCATGGACTCTCCAGACACATGAAGGGCGCTTTGTTAGAGAAGAAGCCTCTCTCTCTCTCTCTCTCTCTCTCTCTCTCTCTCTCTCTCTCTCTCTCTCTCTCTCTCTCTCTCTCTCTCTCCCCCCCCCCTACTTTCTCTTACTCTCTCTCTCTCACACTCCTAAATGCTCACACTTGTATTCTTTGTTACTGCTTGCAAACACTGATTCTGCTTTTGGCTGCGTAGCTGAGCAGATGAAAAGGCATGTTGATATGTTTGTGTGCACGCATGCGTTCATAGATGTGTGCGTGCATTCATACATTCATAGATGTGTGCATGAGGATCAGAGAGCGAGGGAGACGATGGGAGAGATGGGGGAGTGAATAATTTGAGCGTATGTGGGTATCGGTGTGTTGGTCGGTATCCCACGCTGATTGTCGTGGCCTATAAGTCTCTCTCTCTCTTTCTTCATCTTTTTCTATGGGAGAGCCACCTGCTGTTTTCATCATCTCTCTCTTCTCTCGCCCAGCTGATAAGGCAGCACAGAGATGCTTGAAGCTCTACAACATCTCTCTCTTTTCTTTTTTGCATTTCTTCCCCTGCATTCTCCCACTTGTCATTTTGTTCCTCCCTTATCTCCCACCCACTGTAGCTTTGATGAGAACAGACTTGTGTTGTCAGGAGGAAACATGTCAAAGAAACACACACACACACACTTGGGATGTAAGATGCTTATGTTTGATTCAGCTGTAATCTTCTGGTCCTCCTCCGTCGTCATCTGCTGCCAGTCTGAGCCTCACTTTGATGTGATCACATGTAGAGATGTGGTGGGAGAATGAAAGGTGAGGTGTCTGTGATCTCGACTCAGAGATGATCCAAAACAAACACAAACACTTCAGGAAATATCAGGGTTAAAGGGCTGCCTGTTGCCCTTTTATTTTTCGTATTTAAGTACTTGTTTACAGCTTTCAAAGAGGACAACAGGCCACGAATCTAACTGTAGATCCTTAGTTTGAATCTGATCTGAATCAAGCTTGTAGAAAACCTACCTGTATAATAAATGGAGATGGTCCATAATGTGGTGGACCTGAACAGACCCCATCATAGAGATGAAACCAACACAGACAGCAGCTCAGTGCTCCACCAATGAACAAGCAGCTGCAGTCTTCAAGATCATTGTTTTCTCATCACGTTTTCCACATGTGATGTTTATCATCACATATTGGGACAGGGGTAGAGCCTGGGACAGAGGGAGAGGGTTCATGGGGGCGTCTATGTTTGATCTTTTTTTAAGTGTAAAACAGAATTAGCCCTTCTCTAACCCACTTTCACTTCTATGTATTCAAAGTGCAAAGCACCTAAATGTAATAATAACTTTCCCCTATTTCAGAATGAAGGATATAATAAACCATCAGCTGGTTGTTGTCATCATCAAATAAGCTCTCTGTTATTTTTCAGGCTGATTAATTCATTGTTTAGTTTACACAAAGTCTGACAATAATAAAGAATAAAGGCAGCACATCTCAAAGTGAAGTCACTTTTAGCTTATTTATTTAGCACATCATCAGAGCATCTGAGGAATGAATACATTTAATGTGACTTCACTTTGAGATTTGCAACCCTGTTTTCATTTTTTGGAATGTTTGACTTGGTCTAGCCCTCCACAGAAGGAAGGGCAACTCACTCCTTCAATAATGAAGACTTCCCATCTGCGTATCAACAGTTTGTCAATATACAATAACATAGAACCGAAAACCAATGAATCCATCTTTGTTTAGATGCAGGAACCAGAGAATATTTGGCCAGAGAATTATTCTTTTTGACAGAATAATAAACACTTAGAGTAAAAGAAAATACATATACTTTTTTTTTATCACCCTCTAAAGTAAGTCTTGAGCCCCAGGTTGACACTGATAAACTACAGTATGTGCTGCAGATTTAAGTTCTTGAAGTGTTTTTCATTCATTTATTCTGACCTGTATAAAGGTGGTTAAATTACAGCATGACTTCTGTCATTCTGTGTGCAGCTTCCCACCAGCCCTGCAGATCAGTTGAATTCATGTGCAGCAGTGGGATGTGCATCAACGCTGGCTGGAGATGTGACGGGGAATTTGACTGTGACGACCAATCAGACGAAAAGAACTGCAGTGAGTGGCTGCTTTAATCCGGATTACCTGGTTTAGGCCTGTTGTTGTTGTTTATCCCTTATTTATGTGATCATTTATGTCAGTGTTAGTCTTTTATCTGACTTCAGCTAGTAATGAAAAAAAAGAACACAACTCACAAAACACTCATGTGTGTGTCCTGTAGCCACATCCATGTGCACGGCCGACCAGTTCCGCTGTGGAACTGGACGCTGTGTCCGTTTGTCATGGAGATGCGATGGCGAGGATGACTGCTCCGACCACAGTGATGAAGAGGGCTGTGAGAAAACTGGTAAGACTGTGGTTGTTTTCTCATTTTCAGAAGCTAAATATAGCATGAGCTTCAATTGTAGTCATGACAACAGCTCAGAACAGCCCTCCTCTCCTTACAAACTCACTTGTTTCTTAAACAATGTGAGGATAGTAGTGCTTCATGTTGGAGGTGTAGACATGAAAATCATAAGGAAACTCCAAGGCACTCTCTTTTCCAACTGATAAAATGTCTTTATTATCATGGTACAGTCATGTTAGATATTAAAACACAGCATCAAGCCTTCATCAGGAGTCAAACACATCTCATGAAAACAAAGGACCTTTTATAGTGATAACCAATGAGAATCCTCCACCTGCACATGGGGCCGTGGCGTAGAGGGGGTGCAGACACAAACTAAACCCCATCAGATCATTGTTTTTTGTTGAGACACACTTGATTTCAACCAAAATACTTTTCAGTTTGGCAGTTCTTCAGTTGGTGGACAAAAGCTTACAGACAAACCACAGAAGTCTTAAAGTAAATAAAGTTCAAAAGGAGGCAGAGAGAAGTTTGAATGTTTGACTATCCACACATAACCTGAGACATGACAGTAAAGGGTCACTTTTCAGAAACATTTTCTCTAAATTCAAAGTTAATACATTTGTATTTGTTTTATTTGCTTGTTGTTGTTCTTTATTTACCTGTAATGAAATGAAACGTTCAGCCAGTCTAAGCTACATTCTCTTTCAAGTGAGCTCTTTATATATTGTTACATGTAATGAAAGACTCAGTCGGTAGGAGATGTTGATGGAAAGTCAAAAACATCTTTAATTAACATTATGCTGTGCCATGAATGAGTCTGTTTGGTTAGTGAAAGGCAGAGTTGAGAGGTGTTGCTATAATTAGAGTAGGAGAGTGTGGAGGCTGCTTCAGACTGGATGTTGGATCTTAACTATACCAGAGTCCTTATTCTCTTATGCAACCAGACATTTAAAGGATAAACACTAAAATAAAAGTACAGCAGGAGAGTCCATGTTATCACATGTCCCCGCAGAGAGTCCTCCATGTGCTCCTGATCAGTTCCAGTGTGGGAACGGACGCTGTATCGGTCAGAGGAAGGTGTGTAACGAGGTCAACGACTGCGGAGACGAGACTGACGAACACCCCCACCATGACTGCCGTGAGTGGATGCATCAGAGCCTCTGCTGCGGTTTGGAAGGCTGAATAATTCATGTTTAAATTCAGTCTTTAATCCTTGACAGATCAAGGACAGACTGATGTGATGATGTCATGGAGACGTTTAACACCATGGATGTTAATTGAGATCAGTTGGTAGGAATGTTAATGGTTCATTTCAAATTTGACAACTTGACATTAGGCTCTTATGTGAGTATTTATGTGTAACCATCTAACCATCTAACAAGTGTTAGTGTTACACTGTTACAAACATCTTTGAGTTTTATGTGTATTTATTTAGTATATTATAGTCTTAATCAAAGTGTTTTTCCAGTGAGGAGCATTAGTGTGTTCAGCAGATGTTTAATGCAGTCTGTCAGGATTCTGAAATAATAGTTCTAATAGTGTGCAGTTAAGAGGCAATTAAAACGTTTATGGAGTCTCCAAGTGGAAAGGATTCATGGATTTGTGCTGCACTGCAAAAAAGAGGGGATAAAATACACAAAATACACAGTGTTTGAGGAGGAAATGGCTCATTACTAGTGAAATGATCTGTCCATGTAACAATATAATTATATCTTAGAATAGATGCGTTCAGTCTTGAAATAAGTAGGCTAGGATACAATCTAGTAAATAACTTTCAAAACGAGATAATTCATCTCATGTTCCCAGATCTAAGATTTTAAATCTTGGCAAGTACAGAACAATGTGTGGTGTGTATATTTCATTACAATCTGGCTGTGAAAAGTGTATGTTTTTGTGTAACCATTGAATTTTCAGCTTGAGGGGAACCAAAACACCAGGGTTGGTTTGAAGATGTTTATCACAGGGAGTCCTAAAGTGGCTCCAGAGGAAAGGTCAGAACCAGCCGGTGTGGATCAGGACCTCCACACTAATCTGAATGACAGCCTGGGTTGTGTTTGTTGAGACTGACCTTCCTGCTTGTGTGCATAAAATATTCAGCGCTCAACACCTGAGGAGTCAGATACTTTTTCCAGTGTGTGGTTGGATTTATACTGAGTCAACATGCTGTGTGTATTTCCCTGTGCTGCACACAGGCCCGCGCTCCAGTGAGGGCAACTGTAACCAGAATAATGGAGGCTGCTCCCAGAAGTGTCAGATGGTCAGAGGACTGGTCCTGTGCACCTGTCACACCGGATACCGACTGATGGAGGACGGAAGAGCCTGCCAGGGTACTGCTGTGTGAGAGAGAGAGAGAGAGTCGCTGTCAGTATTAGAAGGGCGTGAGAAGAGTGTTTATATTCATGACGTCTGCAGAGCTTGATGATTGATCCACTGCTAAAACATATGATGCCTTCACTGACACCTGACTGTAAATAAGACATTACTATTAAAGGGTTCTCCTTGTGCTACTCTATCCTGTCAGCTGGGAGATTATGTGGTCATGACTTAATATGTTGGTGTAGGAGAAATGGGGAAAATAAGCAACATATGAAGAAGATAATGAGTCGTAACATTTAATTACCGAACATTTTAACTAAGCAGCTACCCAAAAATGAATGATCTAGAATGCTAAACCTAACTCATGTTCAACAATCAGTAGGATGAAAATAAAGATATATACTGTGTTTGGTAGCAAAGTGTTTCATAGGAACAAGTTGTTCTGCTATGTTTAACTTCCTACGTATGGCTGCCAGGGATAGATGTTCTTTATGTGGTCACTCCTGTTACTCAGTTTTTCTTTATGTCAGCAGGATATTTACCAAAGTCATGAACACATGTCCAACTTCATGGAAAGTTGATCTTTGTGTTGAGAAGTTATTGATTAGAATTTGGTTTGGATCCAATTCTGGGATATCCGCCTCCAGTCAAACATTTTATCGACAGAACTTTGAAACTCATGGACACACAAATCTACTTGTTTGCAAGGTCAAGAAATCTATTCAGAATTTCGGGGGTGTTACAAGTTGTATGTGTTTTCCTAAAAAGTATCCCTCTTTGCTTTGTGTCCTGACTTCATGGTTAACCCTCTTGGAATGTGACACCAACAGCTCTCTATCACTCACCTCCTGTCCTCTGCCTCTGTGGTCTGTTCCAGATGTGGATGAGTGTGCTGAGGAAGGCTACTGCAGCCAGGGATGTACCAACACGGAGGGGGGGTTCCAGTGCTGGTGCGTTCAGGGCTACGAGCTTCGACCTGACAAGCGCAGCTGCAAAGCTCTGGGTAAAAACCACAACCCTGATATGTGACCACAGAGAGTCGCTGGGGTTTGACCTGTAATAAAAACACAGTGTTTATATTTACTTCAGTCATAAGTATCCAGTGTATCAGTCAGTGTATCCACTCCTCTGACCCTGTTGGACTCAGACTGTGGTTGGCTCATGCAGAGGGTCTGGTCTAGATTTAGATGTGCAGTAATGGTAGAGTGCAGGCCTGGTACAGCAGTCCATCAGTCTGCCGCAGACCAGACTTAAACCCACATCACGACTGACTGTCAGGAAGCTGCCTGGATCCAGACCTCCTCCTCCAGCCAGATTAATTGTCGCTGTTATTAAAAGTGACCTCGGTCTTAGCTCAGACTTTTTTTTGTCAATCTTTCACTTCCTGTTTGGCCTCTTGCTGATTTTCTTTCCACTTTCATTCAAATGATCAACGCCCCCGTCTGCCTTTCGTTCCTGTTAAGGTCCAGAGCCGGTGCTGTTGTTCGCCAACCGTATCGACATCCGTCAGGTTTTGCCGCATCGCTCGGAGTACACCTTGCTGCTCAACAACCTGGAGAACGCCATCGCCCTTGACTTCCACCACAGCCGCGAGCTGGTCTTCTGGTCGGACGTGACGCTGGACCGCATCATGAAGGCCAACCTCAACGGCTCCAACGTGGAGGAGGTTGTCTCAACCGGTCTGGAGAGCCCAGGTGGGTACAGCGTCCAGCTGGATGCAGGTTCAGGTGTAGGGAAAGAGGATCATTTATCATCTACGTAATTTATTCATCTCTGCTCCTTTCTGTTCAACAAGACTCTCACTCACTTCATCACTTCACCTTGTTCATGAGTTCAGCAGGATGACAACATCATCGTTTTTCATTGATGCTTCCTCTCCTTTTTCTTTCTTTTGTTTGCTTTTTTTGTCTCTCTCTTTCTTCTTTTCTCTTTTGAACTCTTTTAATCTGTTTCACCCTTTTACCTTTTTTTTCTCTCTTAAGTAACAGAGTCTGATTTTCTCTTTTGTTTACATGCTCCTGCAATCTTTCTCTATTTTCCCTCAATTGAATTCAGTGAAACATTATGAAATACATAAACAGACTATAGTAAATAATTCCTCTGTACAATGACTACATAAACAATAGTAAGATAAAAATCAGAGGATAAGATAAGATATAAGATTAGATAGTCCTATATGAGAAATCTGCATTGTTACCGCAGCAGTATAAGTAAACAAGCCATATAGATAAGGGGAAAAAAATACATATATAAAAAATATGAACAGTTTCAACAGGGGCAGATAAAAGAAGAGGAACGATATAAACAAGGGGAAATATTTACAATAGAAAAAACACATACAATGTTATGAAACAACTTGCAGATGATCAGAATAATCTAAACCTGGAAATACATGTTTTTTTTTCTTTCTGAAAGTGACCAAATGATCAACAGAGGGGTGCAGATAGAGCAGTGGTTAGAGAGCGCCCCATGTACCGAGGCTGTAGTCCTCCAGTGGTCGGCATGGGTTCGATTCTGACCTGTGGCCATTTGCCATATGTCTCCCCCCCACTCCCTCTCCCACATTCCCTGTCACCTCGTCAGCTGTACTATCGAATAAAGGCAGAAAAATGCCCCCAAAAAATAATAATAATAATCACCAGAAATCTCATATCTGTGTATCAAGCATAGAGTTGAACACAAGCTAACAAGCTAAAATGTCCTGTTTCATGTGTTTAAGCTGCACATGGAGGGAGATTTAAAAACATTCTCCAGCATTCTTTCTCAAAGAGCTCGACTGCAGCATCTCTGTCAGCAGCAGCAGGAAGGAAAGGCTCCTGGATGTCACTGTCCTGTCAGTAAACAGGCCGACACATATGAAACAAATAAGACGTCTTAATAAGTGAACTTTAAATGTGTGAGGTAAGTGATGTCACCTTTGGAGAGAGCCAGGCTAACTGTTCCAGTCTTTATTCTAAGCTATGCTAACGTTCTCCTGGCTGTAATGTCATATTTACCACATTAGAGGCTATCAGTGTCCTCATTTAGACTTTATTTCCTAAAACTACAAAAAGAACCAAAAAGTGTTTTATTAGCAGTACAAAGGATGCTGAATCACCAAAACATTCAAAAGAACAAGATGACCACCAACAAGTAAACAAATGGGCAGAAATGTGAAGAAATGAAAGATAATGAAGTGCTGAACAGCTGACTATAAAGCCGGTTCATATCCAGTCACATTTAAACTGGGCCTCTCCTACAGGTGGACTGGCCATTGACTGGATCCATGACAAGCTGTACTGGACAGACTCAGGGACGTCCCGAATCGAGGTGGCCAACCTGGACGGGACGCACCGCAAGGTGCTGCTGTGGCAGAACATGGAGAAACCCAGAGCCATCGCACTGCACCCCATAGAAGGGTACG